>JAUCBN010000055.1:10495000-10515000 GCA_035048815.1 Abelmoschus esculentus
CAAAACGAAATGGAATTTTAAGATGATTTTGGCAATAATTCTATTAGAGTTCGATTCAAAGAATTAGAAGAAAATTACATATTACCTGAGACATTGAAGCGATGCCAAGGGAGGGAGACGTGATTTTTAGGTCAAAGATTCGAACCAAACAAGAAAAGAAAAGAAAATGGCGCGAGTTGAAATTGGGGATTTCCCCTCCAAAAATGCACTTAGACTTTGGTCAAATTATGATATTATCCATGTGAGTTTAGGGTTTATGGTTAAGTATTTAAAGTTTAAGGTATAAGGTTTTATTATTGTTTTAATTGATGTTTATACATTTTAATTCATGTTTGTATAAGGGTCAGTTTAGCATTGTTTTTGAAAAGTGTGATGAAAAAGCGTAGTGAAAAAGTTCTTTTGGAATTTTTGGTTTTAGATATTTGTGTTTAGTACTGCTGTAAAAAAAGTGCTTTTAAAAAATAAATGACTATTTTAGATATGATGTTATAAGTTAAAAATTATATATTTAAATGATAATCAAATTCTTTCGTATTATAATATTAACTTATATTATGATAAAATATAAAAATATTAATAAATGAATACATAAATTATTTTTAAAAACTGCTTTTCAAAAGTGCTTTTGAGAAAATATATAACTTTTACATGAATATATATAAATTTTAAATTAAAAAAAATAATTTATGTTAAATATAATTATGTATTTATAAAAATTAAATTATTAATAAAACATAGTAAATGAAGGTTAAAATTATAATCTAAATCGTAAAAGCATTTTTTCAACCGCAAAGGCTAAAAGTTTTAGTTTTTGCGTTTGGGTTGAAAAGCACTTTTCAAACACAGTTTTTTTCTCCAAAAGTTATTCGTTTAACATTGTTTTTACGTTCTAAACCAACTTTTGACCCAAAAGCTAGTTTAGAACGCAATGTTAAACGCAACCTTAGCCGTTTTTTTTAGTTGTTATTTAAGAGGTCGGTTTTTAGAACCAACCCAATGTGGATAGATAAGGTCGATGCCTACTAAACACTAATCAATTGTGTGGTTAATTCTTGCGTTACGTGCTGCCCACAGCCTAATCGTTGACTCAATTCTTAGTTATTACTAGTTTTTCTTGACTCACACCACTTAGGTTTAGGAGGAGAGATTATATCACGGGTTTGGTTCGTCACGTTATCTGTGATTTGTAGCCAATGGAAAATACTTATTTTATTTCATTCATGTCATTAATCTAACTTTCAGAAATATATATTTTTAAATGACATGAAAAAATAAGTGGAGATTCAGTAGTTAAAAAAACTAGGAAGATAGTGATAAAGTAAATGATTATAATTGGATGAGATCATAGCTGATGTGGTAAACCAGATCCGTAATATAATTTCTCGTTTAGGAAAAGTAAAATCTCAATTCAAGTAAAAAAATTAATTTTGAAAAATTTTAATTCAAATAATAAAATTATAAATTTTAATTGATTTAATTTTTAAATAAAATTTAAATTATAGAATTAAATTTTAAATAATTCAAAATTTTAGTAATTAATAAATAAATTTTTAAATTTAAAATGATTTTTTAATTCTATTTATATATACATATCACATGTAAATTTTTTTAATAAATTTGGATAAACAACACCTTTAAAATATTATTTAGATAAATAACTCTATCCAAAATTATTTAAATAAATATTTTAGTGTATTTATTTTGCATAGAACTTGCTCTTAGCAAAACGTAGGTTCGAATTCGCTTTTATTATGACACGAGTTTAACCTACGTAGATTAAAAAAGGATATTTATCTAAATAATTTTAAATATTTTTATAAAAAATCATTTAAAGTTGAAATATTCAGTACCATAATATTATAAATATTTATAATTAAATTTAAACAGAGTCATACAACTCATCTAACTTGAATTTTGTAAACTTAATTTGAATTTTTTTTAAAAAATAAAGTTCGATTTATAAAATAAGATTAACAACTCATCTAACTCAATTTTTTGACCCGATTTGACCAAATGTTCATCCATACATGATTTATGTAGATTACATGCAATCAAAGACATAATTGTGAATAAAATTTTGAGAGGAGTGAAGATAGATTTTTAATAAAAAATATATATAATTTATTTATTTACAAAAATAATATATGAATTTTAAATTTTGAAAGGAGGTAAGTCGCTCTTTTAGTCCATACGGGCCCATTTCTGTCTAGGGATCGATTTCAAAATCAAGATGGTTATCAATTGACGGAGAAATTATTATATAAATCTGACTCATCATCACGTCATTCATAATTAATTCATTAAAACTCAATCACCTTATCTCTTTTTTTTTTTTAATTTTTAACTAACAACCCACTCACTACTTACACGATAAAAAAGTGAAGATTAATTTAAAAAAAAAAGAGATTATATAATTAAATTTTAATAGATTAAATATGGATGGCGTGTTGAATCAGGTTTATATAATAATTTTTTTTAATTGGTGGGGGAAAATTAAAACTTACAAATAATAATACACATAATTTTTAAATAAATGAACTCAAAGAAAAAATTATTTGCTTAGACACAAATTTAATATGATTCAAAAATATTATTTATATGATTAAAAACTAATTTACATGAATATTTAATTATAATTAAATTAAATCGACTTAAATTAGTAAAAATATATTTTAAATTGTATTTAATTCAAACCAGAATTAATTGAATGATAAGTTTGATTGGAAAAGTAAAATAAGCAGCTGGTAGCCTGGTATAGCTTAATTTGTTTGAGCGTGGGGTCGACAGCCAACTTTAGCTAATAAATACATTGTATTGGTTATTTAAGTCTATTTGGGAAAGAAATAGCATCGGCCTATTAGCTCAGTTGGTTAGAGCGTCGTGCTAATAACGCGAAGGTCGCAGGTTCGAAACCTGCATGGGCCATTTATTATCTTTTCTAACTTGTTTTCAAACGACGTCGCTTCCTACATGTCATGATAACAAAGGATTTATCCATTTACTGTTATTAAATATATATAATAGTTGAAGGGTTAGATCAATGGCTGGAATAGCTCAGTTGGTTAGAGCGTGTGGCTGTTAACCACAAGGTCGGAGGTTCAAGCCCTCCTTCTAGCGTTATTCTTTTGGTGTTATTTTTTCACTTTCATTTTTATTCCCTTTTTTCCTTTCCTTTCTTCTTGTGTTGTTTATTTGTTTGAAAACAAGTTCACAGATGTGTTTCAGGAGAAATCAGTTCAGGACGATCGAGATCATGTACAGAAGAATCTACAAATATGGAAAATCTGATTTTTCAGGAATGTAGCTGCACCATCTGGACTGTCAGGGCTAAGGTGGGGGGAACAGCTCCGGGAGAGAGGTTCCCACTATGGTTTAGTCAGCCAGCTTGTACAAGGATTATTACTGGTATCGTGCATGATTTGGAGGCTGAACCTCTGTCCCAAGAAGGGCACAGGTTACAAACAGTCGTGTGCCCTCTATTCCTACGTTGGTGCCTGAACCTGGACATGTATTATTAAACTGTTTCTTTGTTAGTAAAGCCCTAAAATGCATTAAACGAATTATAAAATATTAAAATAAATCAAAAATAATTCAATATTTATATATTGAATATTCAAATATTAAATATTTTTATTTAATATCATTCGAATTAAAATAAATATAAAATATTCATTTATTTAATATTCGAATTAAACTTATTAAATTTTTAAATATTTTGACTCAAATTAGAATATTCTAACATTAAATAAAAATCTTTATTATAATATTCAAATATTTTGATATTAAATAAAAATATTCAAATATTTATTATTTAAATATTTTAATTCAAATAATAAATATTCAAATATTAGTCGAATAGAAATCCTATTAATTCCTTTAATAATTTTTAGATTTTACTAAAACAATAAACGTTTAATAATATAATTTCAGACTTTATATCACAAAACCCATTTTAGCCTAGTGGTTTAGCTTTTGCATTTTAAGCAAGAGGGCACGGGTTTAATCCTCCACAATGGCAACCTCAGCCTTTTATTTCTTTCATTCTTTTTCTCCAATCAGGTGGTGACATGTGTCACCACCAGATTGAAGAGAAAAATATATAAAATAATAAATAAAAATAAGATAATAAATTTAGGATTAAATTAAAATTATAAATAAATTAGAGGGATTAAATGTATAATTTTACAGATTTTAATTAACGTCCACGTCACCACCATTAACTGCCACGTCATCACCGTTAACTTTTCTGTTAAAATTTTAACGGCGGTGATTCAAATAGGTAGGGTTTTAAAGTTGAGTGGCCTGATTGACGAGTTTGTTAGTTGGGCGACCAAAATAAGTATCCCCAAATAGTTGGGTGGTCACTGGGGTAGTTTACCCTAAATATAAATAATCTGATCGATCAATTAAATATATTTGCTTGAAGTTATAAAATTGTTAATGAATCTTCTATGGTTCTTAGGAAAGGATTTATCCATTTTAAGATATCAATTAAATTGTATTTGAAACTTTCGTATAATTGCTTGAATGAATTTTTTGAGGGGTTTAAATCGTTTATTTCTTTATTATTTTTTATTGGTATCCCTATTTTAAAATAATAAGTTTAGGGTATAGAGTTTAAGGTTATTGATCATGGTTAAGGTTTAAAGTTTAGGGTTAATGGTTCTGGTTAAGGTTTAGAGATTTAGGGGTAATATATACTTTTTAGAGTGTAGGAATATGAATTTATGATGTGAAAATTAAGACGTAGGGTTTAAGATTTAGAATACGAAAAATAAAATTAAAATTTAAAATTTATTATTAAAATATTTTTAATACGAAACATAAAATGCAACATTATTAGGCAAAAAATTTCTATTATTTTAAGAATGTATTGCCAACCATTGACTTTATTTTTCTACACGTGGTTGTTTCCTTTATGTCTATTTTTTTTGTACTTTTTACTTTTGTGTTGTTTATTTGTTTATTTCTGTTTGAAAACAATGACATCATCCTTTAGAGCATGTCCAAAATAAATAATACATATTCATGAGAATATGAGTAAGTAGTCAAATATTATTCATCAACTCTAAACCTTTATTTTTTTTCCCACAGGAATTAATCATGTTGGAGATAATTTCATCAGTATCACTATGGAAAGATTATATTATAGGCCCGGTCTACCACGTCAGCCGTGGTCTCTAATCAATGAAAATCATCCATTCCGCCACTAATCAACCATATAATTAATATAATTTTCAGAAATTATATTTTTAAAATGACATGTAAATTATGAGTGAAGATTCATTGGTTGAAAAAAATGAGTTGGCAATTAGTGATGAAGTGGGTGATTATTATTGGCTGAGACCACGGCTAACGTGATAGGCCGGGCCTATGATATAATTTCTCCACTGTGGGATTTGAAAGAAGCTAAAAAAATATTGATAGAATATAAATGTAAGACTCTGAGTGTAACTCTGAGATCTCTTGGGGTTGATGGAGATATGCTCCAACCAGAGACGGAGCTAAGATTAAGTATCGGGAGGGACAAATGTCTATTAAGCTTCTAAATCTAAAAAATGGGAGGGACAAAAATCACATCTTATTACTATTTAAACTAAAAGGGACCTTAAGTGCAATTATACTAAAAGAATTTGGGAGGGAGAAGAGCCTCTACGGCTACCATGATACACACAGTTCCGTCACTGGCTTCAACGAAATCAAAAGAGGAGATATATAGACTTACAATTGGTGCATCTACATCTGCTCGTGCTCGTGTTCGTGCTCGTGCTTGGTTGTTACTTGTTCGACAATCAAACCATCATCAAAATATTTGAACATGATCATATGATTATATAGCCTTACTTGATGAAAATGTGCTTCAACAAAATCAAAAGAGGAGATTATATAGCCTTACATTTGGACCATACTCTTCTACATCTGCAACTAAACCACAGCTGTTCTTGCTCGGTCAGGACTCGTTCGATAGTCAAAACATCATCAATATATTCAAAGCCTCGGCCACTGTCTATCAATACTATGAACACCATTACCGTTAACAAACCTATGCAGCATCTGAAGGAGAAGTAAAAGAGACATGTTAGTCTGTTGGGAATATAAAAAAGAAAAGAAAAGATGGATTTGGAAGAAACAACTGCGTTTGAAAAAAATAGATTGACCCATGCAGGTCTTGAACCTAGACCTTCGCGTGATTAGCACGACCCTTTAACCAACTAAACTAAAAATAAATTGACCTATACAAGTCTCAAACCTGTGACCTTAGCATAATAGCATAAGGCTCTAACCAACTGAGCTAATAGGCCAATGTTTGAAGATTGTCAAATTATATTATATTTCCTATACAAATCAATAGTTAGCATTGATTTCTATTAAGGTATGGAAAAGTAGGGGTGTAAAAGAACAGGGTGTTCGACGAGCTGCTCGTGAACCGTTCGTATAATGTTCGTTTATGTTCGTTTATTAAGTTAAATAAACGAGTATGAACAGATATTTTATGTTCAATTAATAAACGAACGAACACGAACATAAGTGCGTTCGGCTCGTTTATGTTCACGAACAAACTCGTTTATGTTCGTTTATAAGCTCGTTTATATACTCGTTTAAAAGCTCGTTTATGTGCTTGTTTATGTTCATTTATATATTCGTTTATAAGTTCGTTTATTAGCTTGTTTATGTTCTTTAATAACCCTAAATTCAAAATACATAAACGAGCATGTTCACGAACGTTAAACTGATATGTTCGTAAACGCTAAACAAACATGTTCATGAACACTAAACAAACATGTTCGTAAACGCTAAATAGACAAGTTGATGAATATATACAAACAAACTCGTTCACGAACGCTTAACGAACATGTTCACGAACGTTAAACAAACAAATTATCGAACATATAAACAAACACGTTCGTGAACGTTAAACGAACCGAGCCCGAACACGACAAAAAATAAACGAACCAAGCTTGAACATACCATTAAAAATTTAAACGAACACGAACAGAGTTTGAACACTTTCAAAAATAAATAAACGAACACGAACATACCCTTGTCCGTTCAAGCTCAGTTCGTTTACACCCCTATGGAAAAGGTAGACGTTAAAAAAATTTTAAACCTCCGACCTTTTGGTTAACAAACACACACTCTAATCAACTAAGTTATTCCAACTAAAGGTTTTATATTTCAAATATTTATATATCTAAAATATAAAATAAATAAATACTTTGGTTTATTTAAGTTGTACGAGGACCATGCAAGATTAATTTTTTTTAATATAATAATAATTGTATTACTTTAAAGTACAATAAACAATAAGATTATAACTTTAGAATATTCTTATTTTTTTAATAAATATCAAATAAAATATATCATTATTTAAAAAATAAAGAGAATCACGTATTACTAAAAAAAAATTCTAACCTTGAATTTATACATAAGCTCAACTCAAATTAAATATGATTCAAAATTTATTTTTAATAATTTGAGTACATCTAATTTAATTATAATTAAATATTTATTTAAATCATTTTAAATAATAAAACAAGGTATCCAAATTATGTCAAATTTATGTCTAAACAAATTATTTCTTTTTCAAGCATAACAATATTTTTTGCATTTAATATAATGATTTTTCACTCACATATCTTAGTTAAGTTTGAACAAAGGAAAGGAAAATATTTTATTTATTTTCAAGATGTATTATTTTTTTACTAGAATTTTTACTCATTCTCCAATTTAAAGTTTAAAACGATAATATTTTTTTTATGTTAAGACAAACTATCTGTATACCTATATGATAATTAAACTTTGACTTATATTAATATGAAGTCGAATGAAATCATTTTTCTAAAAGTATTTTTCAAATTTGTTACAATCAGATAACTCATCTTATTATTTTCTTAATATACCTAATATCGTTAAAATATTTTTTTATAAATTTTTAGAAAACAATTCTGGGATCTTTTTTTTAAAACCTTATGTGATCGTACATGTTGCACATGTCTAAAACCACCTTGCTTAAACTTAAAATTTTAAATAATTCAAAATTTTAGTATTTTTTTAATTATATTTGATATATACTCACAACTGATAAAATTCACATCTTATCAAAAGATAGTTATATGTTTTTGAATTAGTTAATAGTGATTACAAAGTATTTGTTCTAGAATATTATTTCACCATTTGAGATTGATCGCTAAATCATTCTATTGATATCATTAGTGCTCGAACATATGACCTCTAAGAACAACAAATGTTCCTTTAACCACTTAGACTAGAGGACTCGTGCTTATAGAAGTCATTTAAATTTAAAATATTTAGTATCATGTTAACGCTCTAAAAAGCGTATATTTATACCCTTTTACTTAAGGTTTTGTTTGATTTCAAGTTCATTTGCATTGCATTTAGTTGCATTTCATGTGCATTTGCATTTAGAATAGGTTTTTATTTTTATTTTCTATTTTCTATTTTATTTTTAAAGATGCTGCTTAGAAAGGTATTTTCTTGGTGGTGATGTGCAGATACTGGAGCAAAGTTGAAAGATCAAAAGAGATGTTGTAGCATATTTTTAAAGTGTTGGATCGAACTTCAAAGATGCTACAACATTGTGGGCGGACAAAATAGGACGGAAGAAAGGACACACCCACAACCCACTGTCCTCACGCGTTTTCCAGGCCAACTACACCTCCTCTACAAATGTGTAGACGCTGCACCTCTCCTTGGCAGACGTTGCACCACCCCTGCAGACTTGTATTTTACTGCCAAATGTTGCAGCGAATGTTAGGGAATATTCCCTTGCACCAAACCCTAAAAGCCTCCTATAAATACAAGGGTGAGCCCCCTTCAACAATTGTGCTGAAAAAAGAGCAAGAAAAGACCAAAATCGGTAGCTTAAGGAGCCACAAAAATGAGCGAGCTTTAAGAGAGAAAGAGGGAGAAGAAAGAAGAAAGGAGGCCACTTTCCTTCATCTTCAACCTCAAGCCAAACCGCCATTGTAGGAGAGCTTCAAGTAAGGGATTTGCGCGACTTCGGGAGGAGCGACAAGCTAGGAAGAGCTTCACGGCACATGCATTTGAGACTTCCTTCCTCTTCACTTTGTTTTACCTCTTTTCTAAGTTGTTGAAAATGTATTACAATGGACGAAAATTGAATAGTTTTTCTTACCTAGCCATGAACTAAACTAGTATGGCTAAGGCTTGTTTTGGATGATTTTTACTTTGTTTTAATGGATGTTTACTGTTTCAGTGTTTAATCTTGTGTTTTGTTCAAGAAAGCTAACACTTTTTTATCTAAACCTTGGTTTGTAAGAGCACCGGGAGGTAGCCATAGCTCAAGGGGTTCGGGAAGCTTAGATCTAGGGATAGAAAAAGCTAGACCAACTTGAACAATGGGGTTACTGCGGGAGCAGAATCCTAACTCACCTTAGGGATAAGGAAGAGTTTCAACGACTAAAAGGGGTAGCACGTTATCAACATTAGAAGTATTAGGGTTAAGACCGGGAGGTAATGCCTTAGCATTTTCGAGTGTTAGGCCTTCTGACTAGGGGTAGTGGAGGCAATTTTAGTAAACTATGTCGAGCACTTATTAAACCAATGGAACAGTGAGTTTTCAAGAGAACAGTAAAGTCATATCATAGCAAGCCTAGCCTGTCTTAAGCTTGAATATCTTCTCTATGTTGTGTTTGTGCGCTTTATCTATTACTCCATTATCAGTTTGATTCTACTGCATTTTGGTGACACTCTTCATATTGCTCCAGCATCATCAGTGACACTTTTATTTTGCTAAAGCATTTTGGTGACAATTGCAGAATTGTTTTAGCATATGTCTATACAAAGGATTATTTTATCTTTTGTGTATGTTAACTATTTTTGAAATAACCTACCCAATCCTCGTGGGAACGATCTCACTCACACACTTTATTACTTGTTCGATGTGTATACTTGCACATTATTGCACTCTAATCATTAACATATTTTAGCACTCCAGCGTGTCAACATATCATAATATTATAACTATTTATAATTAGATTTAAATAAAATCCGACTCAAATTGTAGAACTAATGTTTTGATATAATAATTGAAAAATAGTTTTGGACTAATTTGAAAAGATTTCAAAAATGGTTCTTTTGTCCAAACAACTTGAAAATATATTAAGAAGTTTTTGAGAGATTTTTAAAAGTGTTTTAAATGATTTAAAGAAACCAAAGAAACATTTTTAACCCAGGTGTTTCGATACCATTCATAATGGTATCGATACCGCCTTATTTTAAAAGGAGAAATCACAGTGGTATCGATATTGGTATCGATACCCTTTTCACCACTGTGATGTTTGGTTTCGATACCGGTTTCTAAACACCCCCAACGGTTATAAACGATTTTATGAAAAACCCCAACGGCTAGGAGCGGTATCGATACTAGTATCGATACCAATTCATAAATGCAGGTCAACTGCTATTTCCCAAAGAGGTTGTTTCGATACCAGTGTAAGGGGTATCGATACCTCCTGCACCAGAAGAGAAAATAAGCCTTGAAATCAGCTCCAAACGGCTCCAAACCAATCCCAACGGTCACCAACGGCTAGAAGCTCACTTGAGATGATAAAAGGAAACCTTAAGCATCAAGAGAAGACTAATGCTTCACTTGTAACAACATTATGATCAAAGATTTATCTTAGAGCAAAATTCTCATCTTTGGGTAGACAAAACACTTGTGAGCTCAATTGTCAATGTATGCTCAATTGTATTAGGATTGGGTGAGTGCTTAGTTGCAAACAATTAGCCTTATTAGAAGGATTCAAGTTTGCTTAAGAATTCTCTTTGTGAGTGAATTCTCAAAGTTAGGTTGTGAACTTTGGATGCTTGATTCGGGTTTGAATCAAGGTTTGCAAGGTTATCCCTTTGTTCCTCAAAAGATTGAAATTCTTAGTGAATTGTGAAAATCCTTAGTGCGAAGATAAGGTAGTGGATGTAGGCGTGGCCAAACCACTATATATCCTTGTATCATTGTCTATATTTTTGTTTCCACCCAAATTAAACACTTCTCCACCACTTGGCGCGTTTAATCGGTTATTTATCTAGCCCCTTCAAGCCCAACACAAATTTAACTCAACTTAAGTTTAACTCAAACAACTCCGCTTAATTTAACTCAACTTAAATTTTGTAAATTTAACTTAATTTTTTTTTAATTAAAATCCGACTTATAAAATAAGATTAACAAATCATCTAACTCAAATTTTTAACTTGATTTGATCAAATGTTCATCCATACATGATTTATGTAGATTACATACAATCAAAGACTTAATTGTGAATAAAATTTTGAGAGGTGTGAAGATAGAATTTTAATAAAAAATATATATATAAATTTTTTTATAAAAATAATATAAGAATTTCAAATTTTGAAAGGAGGTTAGTCGCCCTTTTAGTCCCTTTGGAATCATCTCTGTTTAGGAATCAATTTCAAAATCAAGATAGTTATTAATTGACGGAGAAATTATTATTATATGAATTTGATTCATATCACGGCATTCATAATCAATTCATTAAAACTCAACTACCTTTTTTCTCTTTTTTTTCAAGTCACTAATTCACTCATAATTAATTTTTAACTAACAATCCACTCACTATTTACACGACAAAAAAGTGAAGATTAATCTTTAAAAAAATTAACATAAGAGATTATATTATTAAATTTTAATAGATGAAATATTTATGACGTGTTGAATCAGGTTTATATAATATTTTTTTTAATTGGTGGGAGAAAATTAAAACTTACAAATATTAATACACATAATTTTTAAATAAATGAACTTGAAAAAAAGTTTATTTGCTTAGACACAAATTTAATATGATTCAAAAATTAAATCGACTTAAATTTTTTAAGTATTTTAGATTATATTTAATTCAAACCAGAATTAGTTGAATGATAAATTTGATCACACATATGTTTAATTCTAGATTGGATAATACATGGTTCTTCTCGATTCTTTTATTTGTATAATAATGTTATTTAATTTAATATTTAAAAAATAAAATTATAATAAAGTTATTAAATTATTTTATGTCGCGCTTTTGATTTTTTGTTTAAACATTTTAAATTTAAAATTTACTTAAACTAACTGCTTATTCATTAATATTAGAAAATAAATTATCAATCTTCTCTGCAACAAAAGATTTACACGTTAAATTATTAAAAATATTTGATTTGAAAAGTAAAATAAGCAGCTGGTAGAGCTTAATTTGTTTGAGCGACATTTAGTTAATAAATAAATTATATTAAATTCAAATCTATTTGTAAGAGTAATATCATTGGCTTATTAGCTCAGTTGGTTAGAGCGTCGTGCTAATAACGTGAAGATCGCAGGTTCGAAACCTGCATGGGCCATTTATTATCTTTTCTAACTTGTTTTCAAACGACGTCGCTTCCTACATGTCAGGATAACAAAGGATTTATCCATTTACTATTATTAGATATATGTAATAGTTGAAGGATTAGATCAATGGCTGGAATATTTAGTTGGTTAGAGCGTGTGGCTGTTAACCACAAGGTCGGAGGTTCGAACCCTCCTTCTAGCGTATGCTTTGATATTGTAAATTTCTTAAACGCCGTTAAAAATCCATTCTTTGTCTTTTTTTCACTTTCATTTTTGTTCCCCCTTTTTCCTTTCCTTTCTTCTTGTGTTTGAAAACATCTTCACAGATGTGTTTCAGGAGAAATCAGTTCAGGACGATCGAGATCATGTACAGAAGAATCTACAAATATGGAAAATCTGATTTTTCAGAAATGTAGTTGCACCATCTGTCAGGGCTAAGGTGGGGGAACAGCTCCGGGAGAGAGGTTCCCACTATGGCTTAGTCAGCCAGCTTGTACAAGGATTATTACTGGTATCGCGCATGATTTGGAGGCTGAACCTCTGTCCCAAGAAGGGCAGGTTACGAACAGTCGTGTGCCCTCTATTCCTACGTTGGTGCCTGAACCTGGACCTGGACCAGTCCAACAAATGATGTTTCATTCTCTCTTTGTATGTGGGTTTGTGAGTGTATAGCCTATAGGGTCCTTCGTTGCATGCAGAGGAAGAAGTATTCTTTGTTGAACTGTTATCTTACATGTGCTGCGTGCATCCTGTTCCTGTGTTGCCTACTGCCTAGGTGGTGATCTAGCTTTGATGGAAACCTTTAGGAGCTTTATACGGTAGGCCAAGTTGGTTGATCTACAATTGAAAGGTGGCTCTTTTACTTGCTCAAACAGTACAGATCCACCAACCATTTTAAGGTTCTATCGATTTTCAGTTGATAATTGTGTTTTATTGATGTGTCCTAATCTTTTCTGTCTAAATTGATAACCGAACATAATGCTATAATTCTGGAAGATGTTGTTTGAAATAGGAGACAAGCCCTGCAGGTTGTTTAAGTAGTTGTAGCAACTCTAGGCCGATAATTGAGATTTTATGAAACTCCATTAAAAATGAGAAAATAGATAAGACATTTAAATGAGAAAATGAGACAGGAGGCAAAAAATATTATTGAGATAATTATTCATGGCATCTCAATTTTATCAAAAGCTATAACTTATAGTTAATGTTTTAGAGCTATCACCCTCTTCTTAAAAAGCATATTTGATAGAATGTGCAGTATCACCGTTTATATATTTTAAGTTTTTTTTTCGATGTGGGATTAATGCTTATTGTCTCTTTTCAGGCATGACATTCTCTTCCATTTAATCTCGTGAAGCCTTCGTCACGAGCTTTCGCTCCCGTGATTGACCTCTTATCACGGTTGTTCATTCTATGCCTATCCCTCTCATTGATGCTCGGTGTGAAATCGAACAGTCAAAGGGTCGTTCTGATATTACTTGTCACAAGATTATTACTCTCTTTCTAAAAAAGATGTAGAGTCCCTTCTATGAGGACTTGAAAGAAGCTAGAAAAATATTATCGTAAACATATTAACTAAATGAGTAGGAGGGCTTGAACCTTTGATCTTGTGGTTAACAACTACACACTCTAACCAACTGAACTATTCCGGATAATCTTTTATATTCTTCGCAACTTATCTATTAACAAAACAAAAATGGATAAATCCATAAGAGAGCTAAGTCGCACGAGGACCATAGAAGATTAAATTTTTTTTAATGTAATAATAATTGTATTACTTTACGTATAATAAAAAATAAGATTATAACTTTAAAATACTCTTATTTTTTATAATAAATATTAAATTAAATTATATCATTATTTAAATAAAAAAATTAAAGAGAATCACATATTACTGATTTTACGATTTATACATGAATTAAATATGATTCAAAATATATTTTTAATAATTTGAATATATATGTTTCAATTATAAGTAAATATTCATTTAAATCATTTTTAAATAATAAAATAAGGTTTTTCAAATTATGTCAAATTATTTCTTTTTTAAGCATTAATTAAAATCTATTGATATATTTTTTTTTTTGCGTTTAATATAATGATTATTCATTCAAATGTCTTAAACAAAGGGAACCCAAATATTTTGAAGATGTCTTATTTTTTTTATTATAAATTTTACTCATTCTTCTAATTTGAGGTTTCAAACTATACTATTTTTTTATGCTAAGACGAACTATTTGTATACCTATATGATAATTAAACTTTGATTTGTATTAATACGAAGTCGAATGAAACCATCTTTTCTAAAAGTATTTTTAAAATTATTACAATCACATAATTCATTTTATTAATTTTCTAGGATAATGTCATTAAAACAAAATTTATTGAGATTTTTTTTATAAAATAATAACACTTTATTTCAAAAAAAAAAATTTGAAATCCAGTATGATCGTATATGTCTAAAACCACCTAATAATTTTTTACTTGTATTATCGTGACTGAATTAGTGATTATATTTTTTTGATAATAAAATATAAGATCTCATCTTATAGATACATATATTCTTGTCGATGTAAATCATACAAGTCGCTTACATTTTCATGAAATATTGCATGATTTGATGCAAAGCATATGCTTATTTTTAATCTTTTAATAAAAATACTTATTTTTAAAAATTGTGATAATGACAAAGGGATCGAGGATTTTTTATGAGATAATAATATGAATAAATGAAAAATATGTTTACAATTATAATTAAAGAAATCTTATAAATATTGTGACAGGGTTTATTTATTTAAAGTAGATTTTTATTTTATTTTTTAAATTAATGTATTAGTTATAGTATCATAGAAGTCGAGTTCAATTAAATCAAACTTCTCACATGTTGGTTTAAAAAACTCCGATATTGGATATTTTATGGGAAAAACATTATTTATAGTTCGATTCAGCTGAATCCAACTTCTAAAGCATAGTAACAAATATAATATTTTGGAAATTAAAATGATAAGATTATACTTTTAGAAAAGAAAAAAAATAAAGCTTTATTTGAGTAAAAAATTCATTATAATTGCTACATATACAAGGATTTGATGTGTTTGCTTCTAGCAAGGGTTACCCAATTTATATTTTTTTGTTCTAGATATGTTAGAAAAAAAAAATTAGTATAATCATTAGTATCTATTCTATTGATCGAATAATTTATATCCGTTATTATAAAAGTTTAATATAAGGGATGATATTTTCAATGTAGTTTGCTTTATTCACAATATCAGTGTTCGAATCTCTTACTTTATCTGAAGAACTTACTAGACTAATTTATAGTTAATTTTTTTATATAAATTAATATATAAAAAGAAAATTCAAATTTAATTCAGGTCGATTCAATTTGATATATAACAAGTTTTATTATTTAAAAGGAAAACCATTGTACAATAATATACTAATATTATTAAATTAGTTTCATTATTTGGATTTAGTTTTATGAATTACACATGAAGACAGTTTTATGAAATACACATGATGATTAAGCATCAAAACCGACCTTAGCACAGTTGGTAGAGCGGAGGACTGTAGTGGGTTTCCCTCGGTATATCCTTAGGTCGCTGATTCGAATCCGGCAGGTCGGAGATTTTCTTTTTATATTTTGCTGAGGGAAAAACTCCTAATACATGGTTCTCCTGACTATTTTATTTGTATATTAATGTTATTTAATTTGACATATTTTTTAAATAAAATATTCTAAATTATAATATTATTATTTACTATAGCCTAAAGAATATAAATATTATTATTAAAATAAATTAATCTTCTATAGTCTTGTCCAACCTCTCTAAAATAAAGGATTAATATGAATCATATATGATCTAATATAATATAAATAAATAAATATGAATAGTTTGATCAACCGATTAAATATAATTACTTGAAATTATGAAATCGTTAATGAATCTTTTATAGTTCTTAGCAAAGGATTTATCCATTTTATGATATTAAATAAAGGGTCTAGAATGTGAAAAATAGGGTTAAAATTTAATTTTTACTTTTTTTAATAAAAGACATAAAAACGACATGATTAGAGATAAAAAAATTTCTACTCTCATATGTATGATGAGACGATTAATTTTATTTTTCTAAACGTCGTTATTTCCTTTATATCCAACAAAATTAGAAGAGAAAATTATATAGACTTACAATTAGCCTATGCAAGTCTTAAACCTACAACTTTCGCATTATTAACACGATGTTCTAGCCAATTAAGCTAATGAGCCGATGTTTTGACATTGTCATATTATATTATCAATACAAACCAATAGTTAGCATTGATTTCTATTAAGGTATGAAAAAAATAAATGCTGAAAAAAAGTTTGGACTTGGTCGTTGTGGTTAATATGCTCTAACCAACTGAGTTATTCCAATTATTTTATATTTCAAATATCTATATATCTAAAATGTAAAATAGATAAATCTTTTGGTTTAATTAAGTTGTACGAGGACCATACAAGATTAATTTTTTTAAAATATAATAATAATTGTATTATTTAAAGTACAATAAACAATAAGATTATTACTTTAGAATATTCTTATTTTTTTTAATAAATATCAAATAAATATATCATTATTTAAAAAATCAAAGAGAATCACGTATTACTATTTTTTTTTCTAACCTCGAATTTATACATAAGCTCAACTTAAATTAAATATGATCCAAAATATATTTTTAATAATTTGAGTACATCTAATTTAATTATAATTAAATATCTATTTAAATCATTTTTAAATAATAAAACAAGGTATCCAAATTATGTCAAATTTATGTCTAAACAAATTATTTCTTTTTCAAGCATAACAATATTTTTTGCATTTAATATAGTGATTTTTCACTCACATATCTTAGTTAAGTTTGAACAAAGGAAATGAAAATATTTCATTTATTTTCAAGATGTATTATTTTTTTACTAGAATTTTTACTCATTCTCCAAATTTAAAGTTTAAAACTATAATATTTTTTTATGTTAAGATAAACTATCTGTATACCTATATGATAATTAAACTTTGACTTGTATTAATACGAAGTCGAATGAAATCATATTTTTAAAAAGTATTTTCAAATTTGTTACAATCAGATAATTCATCTTATTAATTTATTAAGATACCTAATATCGTTAAAATATATATATATATATATATACTGATAATTTTTTAGAAAACAATTCTGGAATCTTTCTTTTTCGAGACCTTATGTGATCGTACATATTGCACATGCCTAAAATCACCTTTCTTAAACTTTTACTTATATCATGCCTTTTAGGAAGAAGGTAATGACCTCGTGACACATGACTAAGTGATTGCATTTTCTAGATGATAGAATCGAAGATGTCATCTTATAGATAAATATACTCTTATCAATGTAAATCATACAAGCCACCTACATTTTCATGAAATATTGCATGAATAAGCGATTTGAGAACAAAATTTGTTCCTAATTATGTCTTCTTTTATGTCTCGCCTTAAAAAGTAAATTTTAAACTGTAATCCTAATTTATATGTCCTAAATCCTAACATGTAAAAATACATCATATCTCTAATTTTGTAAACCCTAACAACAACCCTAAACTTTAAATCTTAAACTCACTATTTTAAAGTGACAATATTAAAGGAGACATAATAAAAAGACAAACGATTAACATCTGTAATTTAATATAAATCATGCAAATAATATGTTTATTTTTATAAAAAAAATTGTGATAATGAGAGAGGAGAAGAGTTTTTTTCATGAGATAGTGGCTTGAATAAGTAGAGAATGTGTTTATGGTTATAATTGCTAAATATAGAAGGATTTGATGTGTTTTTGAAGGGTAAGGCAAGGTTATAATCTTTTCCATTTCTTTTATTTGTACTAATAACTTTTAAGATGTTTAAGAATACAAACCGACCTTAGTTCAGTTGGTAGAGCAGAGGACTGTAGTGGGTATCCCTCAGCTAATCCTTAGGTCGCTGGTTCGAATCCTGTAGGTCGGAGATAATTTATTTTCTCTTTTTGGTGAGGGAAAAACTCCTTTGTACGGTAATACATGGTTCTCCTGACTCTCAAGATTTCAAAAATTAATAAAATAATTAATGATATATAATTAATATTATGTATTATACTCTCAATTCTTTGATTGGTAGAATATGTGAAGTCCAAGTACTCGATGTCTTGATAATACTACGAAATAACTCTTTTTACTTAGATTCTAACCTATAATTTTTATGAATAATTGAATCTTCTGATAAGTTATTAAATATGAAAAGTTTCGTAATGAGTTTTTACGATAAATAAATACGAATAAATTAAATTAAACTCTAAAACTATTATTTTAGAGTAGAAATTATTTATATTTTTTGGTGTCTTTATTTATGATTCATATAAAAAAATAGATTTATAATTTAGTATTTAAGATTAAGTTTAGGGTTTAAAATTTAGATTTAAGATTTGATTTTTTTTAATATTATGAAATAAAAGAGGCATAAAAACTAACATAGGATTTTTGTCGGTAAGTCAAACGTCTTAAACAAACTTTTTTTTCAAGATTTCATGATTATGGCCTAATAAAAATTAATTTTTTTTAATTTAAAAATCTTAATTTTTTAATAAAATGCCACAGAATTTTATTAAAAATTGAAATAAAAAATAGCATAAAAAATAGAAGAGTAAAAATCATCTACCCCTTTATCATATCTCTTTTTATGTTATTATTAAAAAAATTAAAATCTAACTTTTATTTTCTACATTTTAAACCTTAAACCCTATATCCTAAAAAATACACTTTACCTTTATTCCCTAAACCTAAAAAATACACTTTACCTTTATTCCCTAAACCTTAACTACAATCTTTAACCTTGAACCCTAAACTCACTAAACTAAAGTAGGAGCATCAATAGGGACATGATTAGGGAAAAGACGATTTTCACCCAAAATAAAATTATAAAAGAAAAACAAAAAATTCAATAAATCTAAAATGAAAAAAAATTAAATCAAGATCATAACCTATTTTTTAGGGATTTAAAATTTCAGGTTTATCTTTAATGATTTAAAATTTAAAGTTAAAAAATAAAATTTATTTATTTTATTGTTAGGGCAAAGAAAGATACAAGAAAAGATTTTTTTTAGTGTATGGATTAAATTAATCGAATATATGAATATTTAAGACATTCATTTATTCTCATTCAACAATCGTACATTTTATCAATTCTACACTATTCTAATTTCCCAGGCCCAACAAGGCCCAAAGAGTTTTCTCTATAGAACCTGTTCCACATGAAACATGGTCATCTCAATAACCTTAAGTCCCTTAACAACACAATTGGGCCCATCGGTCGGTCGCCTGCGTTTGGGTAGAGACCCGGATCGGGAAAATTTCAAGGATTCGGTTTTTTCGTCGCGTGATCTTGTTGGCTCTGTGCTACTTGCCGAGACCCCGTCACCCCGATACCAAGTTCCTTTGAGGCAACGGCCCACTGGGGGGTGCGAGTAGACCATCTAATGTTCATGCATTCGAAAGGACCGTAGCCTTGGGGTGGACCATTTTCGGGCCTCGTCAAACACGATTTGGGATGAATTCGAGGATTCGGTTTTTTCGTCGCGTGATCTTGTTGG
>JAUCBN010000055.1:11215000-11255000 GCA_035048815.1 Abelmoschus esculentus
GTTCTTGTCCAATTTGCAGGTTTCTGCTTCCTTTGTACTTGGCTTACCAGGTTCCCGAAGTGGTTCTACATCAGTTTGGGCAAGCAGATATTTGATCATTTGCATCATACATGGGCAAGCAGATATTTGATCATTTGCATCATACATACAACAATCGGTAGTATAACCATATGAACAATGGTAAAATGTGTGTAGTTATTATATCCTATGGCTACACAGCTCCCGAGTATATCACAACAGGGAGCTTTCTAACTGAACATTAAGAAGCCTTCTCCATAACCATGTCCCATTAAGTACTGTCAACGAATGAATCTTGAACATTAAAAACATCCTCATTGAATGGATAGGATAAGAACATTCTACCACTACCGATTTCAGGATTCTCTGGTTCAGTCCTGAAGTACATCTTCTTCTGCTCATAACCAGGGCTTCAAATTCTCTTCAAACTGTTCATCCAATACATCATGTCAAATTGTAGAGTAAACAAGATGTAGTCGAAAGGGAAAGAGTGTTCACTGCTGCTGAATCAATGCCATAGCTGGTAAGAGTATGTCTTAAGTTGGACACAGATCCAGACTAACATAGAGCGTTTGATCTCTGGATATATAAATGTTGAAACTTACTGGAAAATGATGAAAAGTGCATTGAATCTTCGATTGGGTGGGATGTGCCTGGCCAGAGCTTATAGTGCAACGAATAGGCAACACCTGAAAGCCCCAGCCCCAGTAGCAAGTTACTGTGGTAAGCTTCACCTTAAAAAATTTAACAGCATGTTGGCCAATGGCTCATGTATAAGATAGATAGTAAACTGATAAGAACAGATACAACACTTGATCTTAACCAAACGGACACAACACTTGATCTTAACCAAACGGACGAGAAAGGTATGCTTAATCCAAGCTAAGCTAGCTCCTTCAATAAGAACTCTCCCATCTCTTACTATCTTCCCTGCTTGATGGGAGATAAAACTTTGCTATGATTCCAGAAAACGATATAGCAGGTAGATCATCCCATTCTGCATGTATCATCCCACTGCTTTAATTGGCTTAAACTTTGCTTTGCGAAATAAGGAAAGAAGTTGTCGAGGGCATTGCTGCGATCCAAAACGATCTTACTGCTGCATTCCTTGGACAAAAGATGGTTCATATATCTAAAACGAAATTAAGGCAAGCATGCTAGCCACTTCCATCTCATTCAACAACCTTCTGCATTTCAGATCATTATCATTTTAAGATTTATACTCATCAAGTTTAAGTTACTTGGAATAACCACTAGAAGTATATACACAACAAAGCACACGTATAATCACATTATTCATTAGCAATAGGACAACACAAATCTGATTCTATAAATAATAGGGAAAAAGGGACTTACAAAACGAATCTGATCACAGAACTCGAAAGAAACATGAAATTTGATCACAAAACAAGTTACTTTCAATGGAAACATGGCAAAGTGTAGAAATTCATACTCCAGTTCAACGAATCTGGTAAATATATTAGACAATTAGCAATGGTGAGTAGTAAATATATAAACACAATGGATTAGAAATTCTTGTTAAGGTCACATTCTCTAAGTTGTAAAGCTTAAGAAAGAATCCTATGGTTCAATTGCAAAGTGAAATAGATCAATGGTAAGTCAAATTCTTACACAAAATCCATACTTATAGCAAGCATAAAACCAATCAACAACTTTTATAATTTAATCATAAAAAATCCATTTCCCCTCTCCCCATCAATTTTAACTCTGAAATTGAAGGATCCATTGGTTACTTGAAATTAACAAAATAAAATGGCAGAAGTTAATTACATCAAAATCTGCTTAAATGAATTTTGAGGTTCAGAGAGTAAAATAGAGCAACCCCAGTAACAAAAACTCTAAATTGCAATCTCAAGTGCACAAAACCCGTGAAGATGAACATCAAACCCAGAAAAAAATTGTAATCTTTATATGAACATGAAACCCAAGAAAGCTCTATACTACAATATTAAGTGGAAAAAAACCCATGAAGATGAACATCGAACCAAACACGGAAATATAAATCAACCAAATAAATTCTAGATTCTGATCTTATGGTTACTTCAAATTAACAAAATAAAATCTGCAGAAATGGAGATAAAAAAAATTTGGACCATTTCTCGATTTGTGCGTGTCATCCTTGCGCAGGGGCCATGCTAATCTTCTCTGTATCGTTCCAATTTTATCGGATGTCCCCGAAGGGACGAACATAGCTGAGCTCTTTTTTCTTTATGAATACTTGTACTGTTCAGTTCTTTAGCAATGTGGGATGTTTGGTCCGTTTCTGACTGAGCTGTGAACTATGTAACCTAAGCACGTGAGATGCCAGCTCAGCGGCTCACACATCCATTATTAGCTTTGAAAAGAAATGGGGTAAATCTATGTATAATCCTCAGATTTGTAGTGTTATCCAAATTAATCCATAATTTCTTTTTCAGAATTCGCATTAGTCTCGAAGCTTAAATTTTTTTTCTTAATTTCATTTCTGAATTTAGAATCTCTAAATTATACAACGTGGTCACCTAAAATTTAATAAAATATATTAGTTTTATTATAATATTTTGCTTTTTAGTTACACATATCAACTAAATTTGATTTAACTCAAAAAATCGATTTCATAAGATGATTTGAGTTTTATGATTTGTTATATATTAGATGACAAAGTGGGATAATGTAATTTATTTCCTATAAATTAAGATGATGAGTTAGATAATGTATAAGAAGTACTAAGCTAGGGATGATTAAATTAATTAAACTCGAGGGGATATCTTATAAAGTTATTTTTTTTAATTTGGGTTGTAGATGGTTTTAGCCCGAGTTTAGTGTAAAAATTTTCTAATTTATGATGAAAATATAATTTTTTATATATTTTTTAAATAATGCTTATAATATCTCTCTTTATTTATATATATATATATAATTATCTCTTTATTTTATCGAATAAAAATAAATTCAAATGAAATAAAACATTATCAAATGTCATGTCGAGTTTTTAAATAGTAGTAGGGATGGCAAATGGGCGTGTCGGATACCCATCACCCATGCCCATACCCACCTAAAATATTTATATCCACCACCTACCCATCACCCACGGTGGGTACAATTTTCAAATCCACACCCGCCCACATGGGTATATTCTTAAATCTGCACCCGCCCACACGGGTACATTTTTAAATCCATCCTCACACCCACCACTCAAAACGTATCCGCTTTTACATAACTACAAGCAACTATTAATATCGAAATATATAAAAATAAATCATAGATTTTTATAAAAAGAATAAAATTTTGTATACTTTATTGATTGATTAAGTCTATATATATAATATATTTACAACTATATAAATTTAACTACATCTAAGTAAATAACAATAACTGATTTAACTAAAATACATTTTTACTGATATAAATTCTACTTAACTACAACTAACTAATATATAACTAACTTAACTAAAATATATTTACATTTATATAAATTTTATTTATTCACACGCTATAAATTTTTAACCTAATTAATTCAAGTACGATCATAAATTATCAGTTCAAACTAAGTTAATTGAGTTCAACGACTACAAGCTTAAGGATTAACATAGATTTTAAAATAAATTAATATTTTAGTACATAAAATACCATAATAAAAGATATAATCAAAGTCTACAAATACAAATGGTTCAAAATTCATATGACGGGCGGATACGAAGAGGGTAGATATGGGACGGGTGGATACGGTGTGGGTAAGATCTTAAACCCATTACCTACCCACTATCCATGATGGATATGACTTTTTACATCCACACCCGCCTACTACCCACCAAACTCATATCCATCCCCACTCCAACTGGTGCGGGTGCGTGCAGAATCCACAAAACTGTACCCGTCTGCCATTCCTAAATAATAGATCATGCATATGATGGGAGTCAAACCCAAGTCTATTGCTTGGACCCATCTTTAAAGATTTTTTTCATGTATAATTTTTTAAAAATTAATTTATTTATGAATTTATCTTTTATTTTTAAATATCTATATTTTGTCCCTCACATCAAATTATGATTTTATCCCTAAATATACAATATTTTCCATTAAATTATGATAAAACCTAATAGGACGAGGAAATGATATAACAAAAGTACCTATTGCCAAGGATTAAAAAAATGGTTTGTTATTGTTATAATGGTCGTTACAATAACGTCGCTGTCTAAAATCGTTATATGTAAAAATAACGGTGAGATTTTAATTCACACAACGGATAACAATCAATAACGGTGATAACGGTATGTTATTTCCGTTACTATACCGTTATTTGTATCGTTATTTCAAAAAAAAAAAAAACTCTCATAATATGTTGTGTGAGTTTTAAAAAATTTACGACTGCGACTCCCACATCGACCACGATAAACGCGACACGACCAAAAACGTTTTCTAAATCCATACCTATTGCACTTTCATAGAGTTAATAATAAAATTAGTTGTCATTTAAAATCAAATTTATGATATGAATCAACCCGAATTAATCGACTAATTTTGAGAAAAATAGGGGTTTAAGTTTATTTTTAGTATTATAGAGACATTTGAAAAATAATTGGGGAAATAGGCCAATTACTACAATAATAAAAGGACATCGCCACCTTCTCTTGGCGAGGTCTTCTCTCTTCTTGAACCACGCCAAAAAGAGATTACGAGGTACGGTTGATCCATTTAACTTATTCGGTTGAATGAGAAAGAGAGAAGATCTCGCTAAAAGAAAGTGGTGAGACCCTTTTATTACCGTAGCAATTGGCCTATTTCCCCAATTATTTCTCAAACTTCCTAAAACCTAAAATTAATTTCAAACAACAATATTTTTCAAAATTTTCTGAATTAATCAGATAAATCCTTAGGAATCAGACATGCAACTAAAAAAATAACAGCCAAATAGAGCCTAATTTAGGCTCTATCCCATTTATCATTACATTTAGGTAATGATACTAAATAGCAAGATATATGTTATACTTCAGATTTCCAAGTGCACGACTTAAAATGACAATTTCACAACTAACAAACATCTGATATCCACAGAAAAAACAAGAAATGAAAAGATCGAATAACGTAAACATACCTTGCATTCTCAGCCTGAATTCTGTCTCCGACCTCCGTATACAGATCATGGTTCTTAAGTTACAATACAAAAATAACTTGGAGGCGATCTGCAGACGCTCTTTTCTGAGAAAGGAACTCTTGAGACACACGCTTCATTGTTGGTCGGAACTTCGGGTCCGACCTTAAGCAAGCAAGGCAATTGTTGCAGCAAAAACAATATCATTCACCACTCTTCGATCGAATGGAAGTGATAGGCATGGATCTAATATATCACTTAACATTATGTTGGTTTTAATATTCTTCTAGAAATATAAAGTTAAAATCTGATACTTTAGTGTAAGAATACAATATAAATATACAAATATATGGAAACATGCTAAACCAGGTGTTCCTATGTAACTTCTCTTCGGTTTCTCGCGGAAACAAAAATTCACACCTAACCAGGAAAATAAAAATTGAACATCATGTGGCTTATACATATCAAGACTTAACTGAAATTATGATGAGCTTGCCTGGTAGAGTGCAACTCCTAGGTAGTCCTAAATCAAAGATTGACATTCACATATGTGCTATGTCCTAGATTCACTAGGTATGTCTACCTTCTATTCACTAGGTAATCCCACTCCCTATTGCAAGAAGTGTAAGACAATGCTATTAAGAAAAGAGTGTTGAACTAATAATACATAATTCACATTTCAATCACTATTTGGCGTCAAATCCAAATTATATTCAGAATCTGCTCTTCTTTGATATTTGTATACATGCAGGCTGCAATAGACAAACAAGGGGTTTCTTGTATCACTATGTAGTACTCAGCAAACATGTCTCATCAACAGCCTTACCTCAAGCTTGAAATATATCCAACCAGCCATTGCATGTTTTGGAATCAACACACAGGTGATACTCCAAGGTACCTCAATCTGGTTTCCTCTTCGGTTGATGTATACAACCGGGGGCGGTTCAAAGATTTTGGGGGCCCTGTACAATTTATTAAAATATGGTCTTAAAAGTAATTGTCCATGACCTTTCTAGGGGCCCCTGTGCGATCGTTTCTATTGTGCTTGTCCAAAATCTCACTAGTTCTACTGAAACAATAAGATTCTATAATCAATTGTCATATTTAAGAAATAATTATAACGTTTTAACAATTATAACTCATTTTTCTTAATAGCGTTTTCAAAATTTTTCAATGAATTTCGAGATTAACATATGTAGTTTATCAAAATTTGGGGCCCCTCTTTTTCGGGGGCCCTGTGCGGTCGCTCCTATTACGCATGTCCAGAACCCCCACTGTATACAACAAAAAAAGTTGCTTTGGTTGGTTGTTTATAAACTATCATTTAAGAAAATAATAGTTTTGGCTTGACCCGTTTGTGCAGAATAAAAGCTTTTGTTCTTGTGAATATAACAAACAAGGGTTCACCCTTCTATACCAGCTAAGTCTAAGACAAACCATGATTGCGATTCTTTCATTCAGAATCCAGTCCTGCATCAGGCACGAACGACTGCAAGACAGAAGACTGCTTATGGAAGACAGACTTAGCATGGATTAAGCATACCTTTCTCGGCCTTTTGGTTAAGATCAAGTGTAGTATATGTTTTTATCAGTTTAATATCTGATACATGGGTCATTGGCCCACACGATTTAAAATTTATTTTTTTAGGGGGAAACCTTACCACAGTCCACAGTAACTGGCTTACGTTCTTTCTTCAGTTCCTCCTCGCTGTTGTTTCTCCACATTTGAATGGAAGATTAAGTGGCTGCAATATCATTATAATCAAATAAAATGGATTAGATAATTGGATTGCCATTTCAAGACATTGATTATAACAGTACAGCTAAGATTTCAAAATTTCATATCTTAAAGACGTATCTTCAAAACACAATAACCATAAGAAGCAAAGCCATTTCATTTCAAGATTTCAAAGTTCAAGCTCCATGTTTCAAGTTCATATATAGAGATTAAAGGTGGGATTTTTATGGTATTTGAAATGGCTAACTCAGGACTCAAGTCACAAATAGCATGAAGAACACACATTACCCACAGGAAAAAAATGAAAATACAGAATAGCTCAAGCATATAATATATTCCACAATTATTATAATTAAAAGAAAAAATAGAATTGCTAAAGCATGTACAACAAACTAGATAACACAGAAAAAGCTTTAACCACAAAACTTATCATTGTCATTTGATGTTGCTGCGGGAGTTTTTTGACTCGGATGCTTGCTTAGTTCCACAATTTTGTCTATGGCACTGTCCTAAAAGGATAGTTTACATTACTACTTTTCTCACAGCTTGTTTCGAATACATACACATAATAACACTATAATATTACAAGACATATAATCGTATATAATATACTTTTTTTTTTCATTTCCTACATGAAAATGCAACCAGGTTTTACCTGAAATAAACAGACATAGGATGGATCTCTCCCAAATGATTTAAAAAACTTGTCAAGGCCATGGACATTAAGGGCAGGAAACAAAAACCAATGAGAAGATAGGCCAATTAGGCACCAAAAGGATTAAGTCTTAAAAGGTCGATAGACCAGTGATGTTGGACAATAAAAGGACAGCCAAATGTAGGTCCCCATTTTCAAGTGACATTAGGGACTAAATTGTTACAACTTCAATTAACAATAACACTACACGAAGTGGAAGTGGACCATGCATTTGCCGGGAGTCGAACCCGGGTCTATTGCTTGGAAGGCAATTATCCTAACCGTTGGACTACAAATGCAACACATAATTAGGCAATATAAAACCATATCCGACAGAAAACACAGTAGTAGTTTAAAACCTGCACAAACGTAATGTGAGAGTGAGACAGAGAAGAGGTAACCCAAAAAATTCTTCTAATAAGAATAGTTTAAAGTACAAAAAGCTTAGTGAATTCTTAATGCATACATATGAGGTCCACAAAAACAATAGCTTAAAGTAACAAACTAGATAACAAAGAAAAAACATTACACCACGAACCTTGTCATTTTCATTTGATGGTGCTGAGAGGGTTTCTTTCGACTCATGTGGTTTATTACCTCCACAATTGTCTATTGCACGTTGTCCTAAAATGATAATTTACAGTGCTACTTTTCTCACAATATGTTGTCCTAAAATGTTTACACACAATAACACAGGAAAAAGTTAGACTCTATATAGTGATCAACTGCTCAACAACATATCAAAATGGCAGAGCAGAAGTGTGGTGGGCCCATAACCCACAAGTCCCAGGATTGAAACCTGCCTCTGATATAAAGAGAATATAAATGAAATATTTGGGAATTAGAGATTGTAAAGTAAAATTATCAAAATCCCATTTTCAATCATAAAACCATTAGAATAAGGGAGTGTTCCAGGCATGTACAATGGCTCTGATAAGGACTGCAATGATAAGCCTGATCCTGTAGAAAAAGAAAACTCAGAAGATCCATAAGGTGGTACACAAAAATACATTGAAGAAGGTGCACCATATACCTACATAAGGAGCGTAGACTTGACAACAGATATATATAGGAGCAGCCAGCTTTATCCATCCCAATCTTGTGGAATACTGCTTAGAAGATGATCATTAACTTCTTGTTTACAAATTCAGGCCCAAAGGCAGCTTCAAGAATGGGCCCTCGAAATGCATGGGGACATAGTTCTCATAGTTTGAAGTACAAAAGTTTGGTGAATTCTTAATGTGTACAAATGTGGTCAACAAAAACAATAGCTTCAAGTAACAAACACAATAGCAAAGAAATTCATTTAACCACGAACCTGATCTTCTGCATTTGATGTTGCTGAGGGGTTTCTTTGGCTCAGATGATTTCTCAGTTTCACAATTGTCTATTGTACTTTGTCCTAAGAGGATAGTAGTTGATATGGGTACTTTTCTCTTAGGTTGCTCTAAAAAATAAATCCCAGCAAGTGAAATAAAAAACTATTAGTGTTCAACATGATGTCAGCAAAACAAAGTGAAACAACAGAAGCACGGTTGGCCCATAACCTACATGTCCTAGGATCAAAACCTGGCTCTGATATTTGCAGAGAAGGCTTTCATTGTTCTTCTCAATTTTTTTAAACAATTTCTATCACGATGTGGGGTACTCATAAACCATGGCTGATCTATTTTCATATTTGTTTAGGACCTTACCTATATAACACTATAAAATTAAAAGACATAAATATAATCATATATAATATACTTTTTTTTTTCATTTTACCTGCAATAAACAAACATAGGATAGATCTCTAAGAAACTTGTCAAGGCAATGTACATTAAGAGCTGGAAACAAAAAACAACGAGAAGATAGGCCAATTAGGCATCAAAAGGATGAAGTCTTAAAAGGTCGATAGACTAGTGATGTTAGACATAAAAACCAGAGCCAAATGTAGGTCCCCGTTTTCAAATGACATAAGGGACTGAATTGCATAAACCAACTTCAATTACAATAAACAAGGTAAAGGTTAATCATGCATTTGCCGTAAGTTGAACCCGGGTCTATTGCTTGGAAGGCAATTATCCTAACCGTTGGATTACAAATGCAACACATCATTTGGCAATATAAAACGATACCTTACAGAAAAGCTTTTTATTAATACTAGATAATATCTCCGATTGAAGTATGGTATTGGCACCGTTTAAAAGTTGACAACATGAACAAGATAATTGAGCTTACCACTGCATCCAATTGCCATACATGGAAGAGCAACATCAAGATCCAGTGAGACCTTACCCCTGCAATATAGCTCAATTGTCTTGTAAAATCTTTCATGCTTTTATATGCTTCCATAAATATAAAAAATATGATAATTTTGGGTTAGAATGCAATATATACAAAAATATGGCAACATGCTAAACCAAGTGTTTATAAGTAACTTCGATTACTCGTAGTGTGTAAACAAATCCAATCAGTAAATCAAAACTATGAGTCAAATTTACAACACATAAAAGTCCATGCATAATCAGGAAAAGAAAAACTTAACATATCAACACTGGTTGAGTGCAACTCCTACTCATTGCGGGTAATCGAAATCAAAGATTGTCATTCACATACCCATATGAGCACTGTTGCACGACAACCCTGAACCTTCTCAATACTCGAATATTCCTAGTACTCATGGGAAGAGTAGACAAAACCAATAAATGGAAGAAAGACAAAATACACTAAAATAAAAAGTAGCAGGCAGCAAGCATGTGCTTACCTTAATGGAAGGAATACGATAGTAGCTTAAAACCTACGCCTACTGAATGTGAGCCAGAGAGAAGACATATGCCAAAAAATTCTTCTAATATAACTAGTTTGAAGCACAAAAAGCTTAGAGAATTCTTAATGTGTACAAATAAGGTTAACAAAAACAATAGCTTCAAGTAACAAATAAGATAACAAAGAAAAACATTAAACCACAAACCTGATCATCTGCATTTGGTGTTGCTGAGGGGGTTTCTTTGAGTCAGATGGTTTGTCATCATCACAATTTGTCTAATTGTTCTTTGTCCTCAAAGTATAGTTGACATGTTGCTACTTTTCTTATAGTTTGTTCTAAAAAATATACGATAACACCAACGCAAATATTCAATATCATCAAATCAGAGCTTTGCAGTGGAAGCGTGGTGACCTGGTGGGCCCATAACCCACGAGTCCTAGGATTGAAGCCTGGCTCTTATATTGGAAATAAGTTGGTTCTTACCTTTTCTTGTGTTCATAAGTTACTGCTTATATGAAATTACTACTGGTTTTTACCCTGAAAATAAACAAATTTGTGTGGTAGAATGACATTGTTAATACCCTGAAAAACATGACAGGAAGATTTCAAGCATGTCAAATTTTATGGACACTAATTACTATTTCAATCAAATGAATTTTTAAATCCGGCAGGAAAAAAATGAAGGAAAATTCTTTTAGACATATTACTTGTAATTGTACCAGCATTAATAGCAGCACTAACACGATTTTCAGTAGAATCTTGCGAAGCAGGTGCTTTTTGTAGAGGTTGATCTTTGCCTATAGATGGGTTAGCCTACAAATGAAAAACGATTATAAGATCAGCTATTCTGACAAATCATTACCGGTTAAATGAGATGCGTTTAAAAAATAAAATCACCTATAAATCAACCTATGACGGGTCTCTGAAATTTGACTTAAGAAACTTGTCAAGGACATGGGCATTAAGGGCTGGAAACTAAAAACAATGAGATGTTAGGTCAATCAGGCACCAAAAGGATAAATTTTAAAAGGTCTATAGAGTGATATTGGCCGAGTATCCTCATTGATTTCAAGTAACATAAAAGCTGGAGCCAAATGCCGATCCCGAATTTCTGTGAGAGAAGTTCTAGACTTCAAAAGACTAGATTGCATATACCTTGAACTTTTACCCTCAAAATTGTAACAAAACAGTTGACAATAAAGGATGTTAAGGAAGCAGTAAGCATCAATTTTAATACAACCACTAAATCTTTCTTGTTATAATCTTCTAAAGAGGTAAAATGCAACAACAAAAATAGGTAATGCCATGGTAGAAATAGTTAACTGCAGGTTTCTCCAGAGAATGATGAAAAAAGATGGTTCATATATCTAAAATGAAAATTAAAGCGATCATGCTAGCCACTTCATCTCATTCAACAACCTTCTGCATTCCAGATCATTATCATTTTAAGAATTATAATCTTCAAGTTCAAGTTACTTGATACAATCACTAGAAGTATATACACGCAAAGCAAACATATAATCATATTATTCATTAGCAATAGGACAACAAAAAATTCGATTCTATAAATAATATGGTAAAAGAGACTTACAAAACGAATCTGATCACAGGGCTAGAAAGAAACATGAAATTTGATCACCAAATGAGTTACTTTCAAGGGAAAAATGGATATCGATTGATTGCATAAAAACATAGCACTTACAATTTCCAAAAAGAAACATGTCAAAGTGTAGAAACTCTTACTCCAGTTCAACGAATCTGATAAATAAATTAGACAATTAGCAAAGGTGAGTAGTTAATATATAAACACAATGGATAATGGATTAGAAATTATTGTGAAGATCACATTGTCTAAATTGCAAAGCTTAAAAAAGAATCCTATGGTTCAATTACAAAGTGAAATGATATCAATGGTAAGTCAAATTCCTACTCAAAATCCATACTTACAGGCTACAACAAGCAGAAAACCAATCAACAACTTCTATAATTTAATCATAGAAAATCCATTTCCTGTCTCCACATCAATTTTAATTCAGTAATTGAAGGATCCATTGGTTACTTGAAATTGACAAAATAAAAGAGCAGAAGTTAATTACATCAAAATCTAATTAAATGATTTTTAGTCATTTACTGTTTCAGAGAGTAAAACAGAGCAAATCCAGTAACAAAAACTCTAAATTGAAATCTTAAGTACATAAAACCCGTGAAAACTACAAACTACAATCTTAAGACCCGTGAAGATGAACATCGAACCAAACTCAGAACTATAAATAAACAAATATAAATTCTGAAGTAAAAAAGAAGAATAGAGAGAATAGATGATTGGCAAAATAATCATTTTTCACGAAAGAAGTTTTAAAGTTAGCACGGCTCACTTCCCAGAATCTGCATCGGTCAGTTTTAAGAAGGCAATCAAAACTTCCAACGTCTTCTGATTCTCCTGACAATTTTTTTGGCTCCTTCTATAGTTTTCTTCTTCCTGACATTTTCTTTTTAATTTTTACTTTTTTGATTTTCTTAAATAATATCATCCAAATACATAAACAAATGATCAATCCTCAACTATTATCGCCAAAACAGGAAGAAAAAAAACATCAAGAAACCCAAGAAAAGACTCAAATCCAAAGATAAAGTTAGGTACCTTGACTGGGCTGTTGATTGCCGGTCAAATCCCTAAAAACTCCAAGAAGTAGAAATAGTTAACTGCAGGTTTGTCCAGTGAATTCCAATAAAAGATGATTCATATATCTAAAACGAAAATTAAAGTGAGCATGCTAGCCACTCCCATCTCATTCAACAGCCTTCTGCATTCCAGATCATTATCATTTTAAGAATTATACTCTTCAAGTTCAAGTTACTTGATATACTCACTAGAAGTATATACACAGCAAAGCAGACGTATAATCATATTGTTCATTAGCAATAGGCCAACAAAAATCTGATTCTATAAATAATAGGGAAAAAGAGACTTACAAAACAAATCTGATCGCAGAGCTAGAAAGAAACATGAAATTTGATCACAAAACGAGTTACTTTCAAGGAAAAAATGGATATCAATTAATTGCGTAAACACATTGGACTGACAATTTCCAAAGAGAAACTTGGCAAAGTGTAGAAACTCATACTCCAGTTCAATGAATCTGATAAATATATTAGACAATTAGTAATGGTGAGTAGTAAATATTATAAACACAATGGATTAGAAATTCTTGTTAAAGTCACATTGTCTAAATTGCAAAGCTTAAGAAAAAATCCTATGGTTCAATTACAAAGTGAAATAGATCAATGGTAAGTCAAATTCCTACACAAAATCCACACTTAGAGCGAGCATAAAACCAATCAACAACTTCTATAATTTAATCATAAAAAATCCGTTTCTCCCTTCGGCCCCTCGCTCATTTTAAGTCAGAAATTGAAGGATCCACTGATTACTTGAAATTAACAAAATCAAAGGTCAGGAGTTAGTTACATCAAAATCTAATTAAATGATTTTTGAGGTATTTACTGTTTCAGAGAGTAAAACAGAGCAAACCCAGTAACAAAAACTCTAAATTGAAATCTTATGTGCACAAAATCCGTGAAGATGAACATCGAACTAAACCCAGAAATATAAATAAAGAAATATAAATCCTGAAGCAAAAAGAGAACAGAGAGAATAGATGATTTGAAAAATTACCATTTTTCACAAAAGAAGTTTTTAAGTTATCACGACATCACTTCCCAGAATCTCCATCGGTCGCTTTTAAGAAGGCAATCAAAACTTCCAACGCCTTCTCCTTCTCCTTCTCCTTCCCATGACAATTTCTTTGTCTCCTTCTATAGTTTTCTTCTTCGGATATTTTCTTTTTCCTTTTTTGATTTTCTGAAATAACATCATCCAAATACATAAACAAAAGATCAATCCTCAACTATTATCGCCAAAACAGAAGAAGAAGAAAAACTACTATGTATTGAGTATTTATAGACTGCTTCTGCTTCAAACGGTCGAATATCTTTCTTGATTTTCTATCTTTCGAAATTAATTAGCTCATTTAATGTAAAAAAAAAATAAAAGCCTTCTCTGCAACTATCAGAACCAGGTTTCGATGCTGGAACCTGTGGGTTACGGGCCCACCACGCTTCCGTTGCGCCACTCTGATGTGTTGTTAAGGGTTATTTTGTCTCTACTTCAACTCAATATAAATCCTGTTTTTAAGTCAGAGCCATAGTCTGAATCAAATAAATCTCCTCATCAATATTAAATGAGAGTGATAAGGTTTATCTTTCTTGTATACTTTGAAGTTACTTAAACACAATACTTTTCATTTGCCAAAACGACTGATTGCAACCCATGAATACATCATTATATTCGTTTGTAAGTTTATCATTTGATTCGAACACAACAAACTTTAATATGATTTTTATAAAATTGTATTTTTATTGAATTTAGAGTTTAATTGAGTTTGAGTTTACGATAAAAGACACATACAAAAATAATAATATAATTCTTCTTTATACATTTAGCGATTGCTATATAATACTAATTACTCTCTGTAAATATTTTTGCGATTAATTTTATGTTGTTATTCTTTTTATATATATATTTAAGGATAATAATTATAATATTTCAATATTAATTTTATGTTGTTATTTTTTGAATAAAAATATTTTTATATTTATGTTAGGTGAAAAGAGATTTTTATTCTAAAAATTAAGTCGTTAGAATCCCTAAACTCAAATCAGATTAGATATTTGACTTGGCCTATAACTATCTTTAACTATATATGAATTTAGTATATCATTATATATCTTATATGAATTATATTTTAATACATCATCCCATAATAGATCTAAATACTTAAGAATGTGATTAAAAATATTTTTTAAAAATAAGTATATAGTTTATTTTTACCTTTACACGGTAAACTAATAACATTGAATTAACATTTTTTGTTTTATTAAAAATTGAGAATGCACAAAGGGAACAAACCTATAGCAATCCTAATCGCCTTATTGACACTATCTAAAACTTATTATTCACTAATATTAAAAATATTAATCTTCTACGGGTTTTTATTAAATTTTCTACGGTTTTTATCGTATTAATATTCTCCTACTTAACGTATTTGCTATTAATCTTCTACTGTTCTTAACAAAGGATTTATCCTTTTCAAGATATTCAATATATATTATTTGTAAATGAAAATGAACGCTGGAATAGCTCAGTTGGTTAGAGCGTGTGGCTGTTAACCACAAGGTTGGAGGTTCAAGCCCTCCTTCTAGCGTTATTCCTCTCTTTCTAATTTTACCCGATTGAAACCATAATTAAAAATAAACTTTAGCTAATATAATTTGACAAATACAAAACATCGGCCTATTAGCTCAGCTGGTTAGAGTTGTGCTAATAACGTGAAGGTCGCAGGTTCGAGACCTGCATGGGCCATTTTATGATTTTATTTTTCTAAACACCGTCCTTTCCCCATGTTTTTTGCACTTTCATTTTTGTTTCCCTTTTTCCTTTCCTTTCCTTGTGTTGTTTATTTTTGTTCGAAAACAATCACAGCATCATTTAAAGCATTCCAAAATAAATAAGAAGATGAAAAGGTAGGTTTATTGATTCATCATCAGTGAACCTTTTGGCTACTCTATCGCATGGTCTGATTAGTTAGTGCCTAGTGGTTGGGGTACATTGCAATTGCAATTGCAATTGCTTATTGCAGGCTGTGACCGATAATGGTAAACAACTCGAATAAGGAAGAGATTTTAAGATGATGAATAAGGAATCAATTAGGGATGTTTTGGGGATAGGAAGTGATCTATGCAGCAGGCAGTGCTCCCTTCCCAGCAGATGAAACACAAGGCTAATTGTGCTGCTGACTTTATCACAAATGTTTTAGTTGGTGCATATCTGAACCTACAAATGTTTTAGAGCCCTCCCCCAGATGTTGCCAGAAATGGTGAAGCTGTCATTTCAGATGCCCGAAGGGTGGTAGACTTGGGCTTACCTGCTTCCAAAACTGCTTCTACATTAGCTTCATCCTTGGAGGCTATGCCAGGAATGGAAGTGCACAGCAGACAGTGTTCATACTATTTTAGCAGAAGCTTCGAGCAAACAGTGGTGGTAGCCATTGAAAAAATGCTACTAAAACTGGGAGACTCAAAGTTACTTAAGAGAAGTGTAATGCCATAGCTACCAAGAAAAGTGTAACGGCTCTGATGGATACAATATCCTTTGCCATAGGCGTGGATCTAATATATCACTGTACTTTATGTTGTTGGAAGATAATGTTGAGAGTGATACCAAGAGTTCAACAGGATGCTTTCCCATGAAGAACTTGAAGGCATGCATGCAATCAACCTTTAGTAGACATGTTAGTTAAAATAAAAAATTCAAAGTGAAACTTTACCTGATGCAACATAATATTCATAGGTACAAAAATCACAAATATTGCAGTGGAGTTCATGACTAATTGACTACAGAGCAAGAAGGGCAAGTAGATGGTTTGAACATTCGCATAATGCATACGAAAATCAGCATTATAACCATATGAACAATGGTAAAATCTGTGTTGCTATTATATCCTGTGGCTTTCGAAATTGATTAACAGTACTACTAAGATTTCAAAATTTCATACCTTAAAGAGGTATCTTCAAAAGTTAAATGCAATAACCATAAGAAGCAAAGCCATTTCATTTCCAGATATCAAAGTTCAAAACTCCATGTTTCAAGAAAAAAATAGAATTGCAAAAGCATGTAGAACAAATTAGATAACACAGAAAAAGCTTTAACCACAAACCTTATTATTTTCCTTTGATGTTGCTGAGGGAGTTTCTTTGACTCAGATGCTTTATTAGTTACACAATTTTGTCTATGGCACTGTTCTAAAAGGATAGTTTACATTACTACTTTTCTCACGGTTTGTTTTGAATATATACACATAATAACACCAATGAAGTTAAATACTGTTAGCGATGAATTGACCAACAACAAATCAGAGTGGTGCAGCGGAAGCATGGTGGGCCCATAACCCACAGGTCCCAATATTGAAACCTGGCTCTGATATTTGTAAAGACAGCATACATAGTTCTTTTCAATGTTTTAAACAATTTCTGCCACGATGTGGGCTACTCATAAAACATGGCTGGTCTATTTTCATATTAGTTTTGGACCTTACCTATATAACACTACAAAATTATAAGACATATAGTCATATATAATATACTTTTTTATTTTTCATTTCCTACATGAAAATGCAACCAGTTTTTATCTGAAATAAACATAGGATGGATCTCTCCCAAATGATTTAAGAAACTTGTCAAGCCCATGGACATTAAGAGCTGGAAAAAAGAGAGAGAAGATAGGCCAATTAGGCACCAAAAAGATTAAGTCTTAAAAGGTCGATAGACCAGTGATGTTGGACATAAAAACAAGAGCAAATGTATGACCCCATTTTCAAGTGACATAAGGGACTAAATTGCATACACAAACTTCAATTACAATAACATGATAACTCAGCATACCTACCCTAACTCTTCTTCCCTTTCACCAAATCGAGGATGAGTTTCATACTGAGGGTTGACGATAATTGGTAGGCAAGGCAGATGCGATTGATTCGCGGGTCTAAATTGCATACACAAACTTCAATTACAATAACACTAAACAAAGTAGAAATGAAACATGCATTTTCAGGGAGTTGAACCCGGGTCTATTGTTTAGAAGGCACTTATCCTAACCGTTGGACTACAAATGCAACACATCATTTGGCTATATAAAGCCCCATCTGACAGAAAAGCTTTTTATTAATACTAGACAATATCTTCCATTGAAGTATGGTATTTGCACCGTTTAAAAGATGACAACATGAATGAGATAAGTGAGCTTACCACTGCAGCCAATTGCCTTACACTCAGGAACAACATCAAGGTCAAGTGAGAGCTTATCCCTGCAATACAACTCAATTGTCTTATAAAATCTTTTATGTTTTTAATATGCTTCTAGAAATATAAAGGTAAAATCTGATAATTTTGTGTAAGAATACAATATAAATATACAAAAATATGGAAACGTGCTAAACCAAGTGTTTCTAAGTAACATCTCTTCGATTACTCACGGAAACAAAAATTCAAACATAATCAGGAAAAATAAAAATTGAACGTCATGTGGCTTATACATATCAAGACTTGCTTAAATTAAGACCAGCTTGCCTTGGTAGAGTGCAACTCCTACATATCGCAGGTAGTCCTAAATCAAGATTGACATTCACAAACCCATATTGAGCATTGCTGGATGACAACGAACAACCCCAGACATTCTCAACACTCAAATATGTCCTAGATTCCTAGTACTCATTGGAAGAGTAGACAAAACCAATCCATGAAAAGAAAGAGAAAATAAACTAAAATAAAAAAAAGTGGCATGCAAGCATGTGCTTACCTTAATGCAGGAAATAGAGTAGTAGTTTAAAATTAGTGTGTGTGTGAGAGAGAAGAGGTAGTCCAAAAAGTTATTTTAATATGGATAGTTTGAAGTACAAAAAGATTAGTGAATTCTTAATGTGTAAAAATGAGGTCAACAAAAACAATAGCTTCAAGCAGGGATGTGAAACAATATTTTACAAATAAGAATGAATATCGATCTGTATGTTCTTAGTAAATCATCCAACTTGCAAACATGAATAAGCCAAAGAATAAATAACTACATGGAAAAAAAATAAAAGCATTTACAGACTGTAAAGGAAAATTACTAATACCATTTTTGATCATAAAGCCACTAGAATAAGGGGGTGTTCCAGGCATGAACAATGGCCGATAGGGACTGTAATGATAAGCTGATCTTACAGAAAAAGGAAAGTCGGAAGATCCATAAGGTGGTACACAAAAATACATTTAAGAAGGTGCACCAATACCTACATAAGGAGCAGACATTTGACAACAGATATATATGAGGGCAGCTTTATCATCCCAATCTTGTGGAATACTGCTTAGAAGATGATCATTGACTTATTGTTTACAAGTCCATTCCCAAAGGCAGCTTCAAGAATCTTCCTGTTTACAGAACGGTATTGAGCATTGCTAGTCGACAACCCTGAACCTTATCAATACTCAAATATGTCCTAGATTCCTAGTACTCATTGGAAGAGTAGACAAAAACAATCAATGAAAAGAAAGACACAAAAATAAAAAGTGGCATGCAAGCATGAGATAATGCAGGAAACCAATATTAGTTTAAAACCTGCACACACTGAATTGGTGAGACTTGAGAGGGCGGGGGAGAAGAGGAAGCCCAAAAGGTTCTTTTAATATGAATAGTTTGAAGTACAAAAAGCTTGGTAAATTCTTAATGTGTATAAATGAGGTCAACAAAAACAATAGCTCCAAGTAACAAACACGAAAGCAAAAAAATTCATTTAACCACGAACCTGATCAGCTGCATTTGATGTTGCTGAGGGGGTTTCTTTGGATCAAATAATTTCTCAGTTTCACAATTGTCTATTGTACTTTGTCCTAAAAGGATAGTTGATATTGCTACTTTCCTCATAGTTTGTTCTGAAAATATACAATACCACCAAGAAAAAATTAATGTTCAACATAATGTCAACAAATCAAAGTGGAGCAGCGGAAGTGTGGCGGGCCCATAACCCACAGGTCCCAGTATTGAAACCTGGCTTTAATATATAAAAAAACATTTTTGCATTATTTAAAACTTTTTCCATTTATATACGAAATTCAATACATAAGATGCATACTTCTAAACTGACAGTTCACTGAAAAAAAAAACTCTTGATATAATCTTTTAATGAGAGAAAATCTTCTACAACCGTTAAATTCATTGCAGGTAATAAGATATAAATTATAGTGTGAGAGTGAATCCAAAAGAAAGATGTAATCAAATATTGACAATTTAGGTATTGTCATGAACAAAAAATAGAAACAAGATAGACCTCTTCATATGGTTAACTATAAAAACCAGACAATACAAAACTAAATAAAAACCAGAAACGTGAAACTTGCAATATCTTTCCCTATTAGCAGTGCACATCTAAGTGCACCATAACATGCTCAATAATAGCCGAATTGGTTCCAAACTGCATTGTGATATTAATAGTATACTTACGGTAATACATATATGTATAGGGATGTGAAACATATTTTCAAGTAAGAACGGATTTTGAACTGTTTGTTTTTAGTATACCATCCAACTTGCAAACATGAATAAGCAGGAGAATACAATATGGCCAGAAAAATAAAAAAAATAATTAGAGACTGGAAAGAAAATTACCGATATCATTTTTTATCATAAAGCCACTAGAATAAGGGGGTGTTCCAGGCATGTACAATGGTCGATAGGAACTGCAATGATAAGCAGATCCTACAGAAGCAGGAAACTCAGAATAGATGAACCACTGAAAATGGAAGATCCATAAGGTGGTACACAAAGAAACATTGAAGAAGGTGCACCAATACCTACTTAAGGAGCAGATGATAAGTAATTTTGTGACGAGTGCGGAGACTTGACAACAGATTTATGCATGGGTAAATTATTAACTTGATTTTAGAAACAATGAGAGATAAGAGAAAAACATGCAGTTGGGTATTAGGTAACACTCTCCAATCTTTTCCCTCATATCAAGTCATAACTAAGCATTATATTCATTAAAGCCAACATACTAAATCAAGTGTTTTTAAGTATCTGCTCTTTGGTTGCTATGTGGAAACAAATTCAATATGTAAATCAGTAAATCAAAACCCTATGAGCCAAATTTACAACACATGAAAATCGTCCATAATAATAATAATTAAAAACAATTTAAACAACAGTATGAAAACGATATTCCGTACGACATACTGAATTATAATCACCCGGCCTTGGTTGAGTACAACAATGCATATTGCAAGCAATCCTAAATGAAAATTGATAATCCCACAACTAAAGCATGTCCAATCATCTTCCCAACGACTTACTACAAATTTAACCATAAAATTTCAATATTTCCAGAATCAAACGACAAAAAGCATTACAGAAATAAACAGAATTGCAAAATTTAACCATCCATTCTAATACGCTAGACTGTTGAAGCTGTTCTGTAACCTGAACCACAAATTAAATTAGAATTTAATCAATGCCCCTAATCTCACATATTTATCAGTATTTTACGAAATTTACTTCACATTATGAGTAAAAGAAACTAGTAATGGAGCAAGCTTAGCAAGACGAAATGGAATTTTAAGATGATTTTGGTAATAATTCTATTAGAGTTCGATTCAAAGAATTAGAAGAAAATTAAAGATTACCTGAGACATTGAAGCGATGCCAAGGGAGGGAGATGTGATTTTTAGGTCAAAGATTCGAACAAAACAAGAAAGAAAAGAAAATGGCGCGAGTTGAAATTGGGGATTTCCCCTCCAAAAATGCACTTAGACTTTGGTTAAATTATGATATTATCCCTGGGAGTTTAGGGTTTATGTCTTTAGTGTGAAGGTTTATGGCTACCATAAACAATACATTTTAGTCATAATGTAAGGTATAAGGTTTATATTTCTAAAGACTACCATACAAACAGGGTATTGTTTTACTATTGTTTTAATTGATGTTTATACATTTTAGTTCATGTTTGTCTAAGTTGTTTTAGTTTCTAGTTTTATTTGTATTGAGTACGGGCACTCCGTTCTTTGTATACATACGCCTAATAGTTGTCGATGGGCAAAAAATTCGATTATCTGATTCTGATCTTGATAAGATTCGATAGATTTTTATATGGTATTAGTTTCGATGGAACCAAGATTGGATCTAAAATTTAGGTCTCGGTTATAACCGAGATCAGGATTGAATATTGATTTTTTGGATCCGATGCCCGGTAGGTACCCAATAAAATCGGGACTAATACCAAATATTTGGTATTGATTTTCTTTGGTTTATTTTTTTATCAAACTTTCTCTTTATGTATGAATATTATGAGTATTACTAGTTTTAAAACTTTAATTTTTAAGCGTATAATGTTTTAATTTTATTATTTAATATTATTATTGGTGGTTAAAAAAAATCTTCAATTACTCAATTTTTTTAAGAATAAACTAATTGATTGGGTACCCGGTATTGGAACTGGTTCCCACCAGTAACAGTATCGATTCTTAAAATTTAGGACCCGGTGTGACCGGGACTGGTTCCAATTTTCAAGAACCGGTGGTACCAAAACTGAAATTAATTCTATTCAAATTGATCGGGTACCCGGTATTATCCACCCCTAATTGTGGCATGCTAGATCGAGCAATTGATAAGCCGCTACCACTTAGGGTGCATTTGGTTCATGGAATGTAAGATTATCGTTGGGAATAAGATTACCGAAATGTTGTATTACTTCATTAATGGGAATGTTGTATTATCTTGTTTGGTTTGGTTAACATGAATATAAGATTACAGTGTTTGATTGAAGAAATATAAGATAATAAAAATGTATGTTTTACCAAGTTATCCTTAAGATTTATAATTTATTTTATAAAAAAAATCTATAGATTTATATTTTTTTCGAAAATATCTATATATGTATTTATTTATATGTAATTATACCTTATTTAATAATTCAAAATAGTAAATAACCTAAAAAAGAAAGAACATGATAGAAATGTTTCTATTTTATTAAGGTTATTTTTGTCCTAAATACCCGAAATCCCCAAATACCTAAGAAAAGCAAGGGAATAGGATTCCGGAAATAAACACAAAAATAAGCTACTATTAGTAATCTTTTATTCCGAATTGGTCGGAATGAAAACAAACCAAACATGAAAATAAGATTCTGAAATATTGCATTACCCCTGAAATGTTACATTACCCTTGATAATGTTATATTCCGTGATCTAAACGCACCCTTAAGATAAGATAAGCCATCAAATTGCTATAATATCCTTTTACCTGTTAGTGAATAAGGTGATTACATATTAATCTGTCAGGTCGTACTCCCCTTCCCCAAGACGTCGAGGAAACGATTCTGTTTCGTCAGGTAGAAGGCTTGATATCAACTTTTGTTAAATCTAAACACATTGATGAAACGACATTCGAGATTGAGTTTTGGGCTCCTCTATCCCCTCCTGTTTATACAACTATGAAATCTAGTTTTAAGAGTAAATTACATAAATGATTGTCGAACTTTTAAAATGCTTTCATTTTGGTCACCAAACTTTTAAAATTTGTGAATAGTCATTAGACATTTAGTTCCTTTTTAAAGCGGTCCTTCCTGTTAGATGCTCACATTAGTTTTTATTTATTTTTAATAAAATGAGTAAACTACACCATCCATCACTCAATTATTCTCATTTTCATTTTAGTTACTAGAGCTTAAATTTTTTTAATTTAATTTTAAGTTATTTTTATTTTGATCACTTTTGAATAACATAATTATATAAATAAATAAAAAATTGATTAGTATTTAAATGTTTTTTAGTTAATTGGTAAATTCAAGTTATTCAATTTTTGATCTTATATTATACCAATTCAATTAAATAATTAATTGACCAATTAATCAAAATATTTGATTCAAAGAATGTATTTTTATTAAAAATATCAAATATGATAATATGATAAATTTAGTAATTGTTTAGATATGATAAAAGTGTATTCAAATAAATTTATTTTAAAAATTGTACCAAAAATAAAATAAATTGTTTAAAATTATGAACCATAACCAAATTAAAATGATTTATTTAAAAATTTTGTACCGAAATCAAGTTCTATTAATTCTTAAAAAATATTTTTTTATTAATTTATAAATTTAAATCATTCATTTTTCAATCTTACATTATACTAATTAAATTAGATAATCGGTCAACCGATTAACTTAAATATTTAATAGGATAATCAATCGCTATGTTAATATTTTTTATTTGCTTTTTATGCTTTTGTATTTCAATGTGGATGCATTCTTACCTCAATTTCCTAGAATATTTGTATTAGCCAATTATTTTTATCTTGGTTAATACAAATTTAAAATAAGTTTATCGCTTCGAATTGAGTCGAATGATTTTTTTTAGTTAAATTTTATTCACTCATATTTATATTATATATAATGATATATTAAGATTACATGTATAATTAGGGATGGACATAAATCATGTTGAACATTCGATCCAATTAAAGTTTAGAGAGGTTTCACCGACCTGAATTTTAGAATAAAAATTTCATCAGATCCAACACAAATATAAAAAATAAAAAGAAATTATACAACCTACTTTAAACACTGTTTGTTTGTAAAAGTAAAAACACAATAACCATTACCAACACATCAGAGTGGCGCAGCGGAAGCGTGGTGGGCCCATAACCCACAGGTCCCAGGATTGAAACCTGGCTCTGATAGCTGCTCAGAAGGCTTTCATTCTTTTTGCTTCAGAATTTATATTTCTTTATTTGTATTTCTGGGTTTGGTTCGATGTTCATCTTCACGGGTCTTCAGATTGTAGTTTGTAGTTTTCACGGGTTTTGTGCACTTAAGATTTCAATTTAGAATTTTTGTTACTGGGTTTGCTCTGTTTTACTCTCTGAAACAGTAAATACCTCAAAAATCATTTAATTAGATTTTGATGTTATTAACTTCTGCCCTTTGATTTTGTTAATTTCAAGTAACCAACGAATCCTTCAATTTCTGAGTTAAAATGAGGGAGGGGGGAAACGGATTTTTTATGATTAAATTATAGAAGTTGTTGATTGGTTTTATGCTTGCTATAAGTATGGATTTTGTGTAGGAATTTGACTTACCATTGATCTATTTCACTTTGTAATTGAACCATAGGACTCTTTCTGAAGCTTTGCAATTTAGACAATGTGACTTTAACAAGAATTTCTAATCCATTGTGTCTATAATATTTACTCTTCGCCATTACTAATTGTCTAATATATTTACCAGATTCATTGAACTGGAGTATGAATTTCTACACTTTGCCATGTTTCTCTTTCGAAATTATCAGTGCAATGTGTTTATGCAATTAATTGATATCCATTTTTCCCTTGAAAGTAACTCGTTTTATGATCAAATTTCATGTTTCTTTCGAGTTCTGCGATCAGATTTGTTTTGTAAGTCTCTTTTTCCCTATTATTTATAGAATCAGATTTTTGTTGGCCCATTGCTAATGAACAATATGATTATACGTCTGCTTTGCCGTGTATATACTTTTAGTGAGTATATGAAGTAACTTGAACTTGAAGAGTATAAATCTTAAAATGATAATGATCTGGAATGAAGAAGGCTGTTGAATGAGATGGAAGTGGCTAGCATGCTCGCTTTAATTTTCGTTTTAGATATATGAATCATCTTTTATTGGAATTCACTGGACAAACCTGCAGTTAACTATTTCTACTTCTTGGAGTTTCTAGGGATTTGACCGGCAATCAACAGCCCAGACAAGGTACCTAACTTTATCTTTGGATTTGAGTCTTTTCTTGGGTTTCTTGATGTTTTTTTTCTTCCTGTTTTGGCGATAATAGTTGAGGATTGATCATTTGTTTATGTATTTGGATGATATTATTTAAGAAAATCAAAAAAGTAAAAAGAAAATGTCGGAAGAAGAAAACTATAGAAGGAGCTAAAAAAATTGTCAGGAGGAGAAGACGTTGGAAGTTTTGATTGCCTTCTTAAAACTGACCAATGCAGATTCTGGGAAGTGAGTCGTGCTAACTTTAAAACTTCTTTTGTGAAAAATGATTATTTTGCCAATCACCTATTCTCTCTATTCTTCTTTTTTACTTCAGAATTTATATTTGTTTATTTATAGTTCTGAGTTTGGTTCGATGTTCATCTTCACGGGTCTTAAGATTGTAGTTTGTAGTTTTCACGGGTTTTATGCACTTAAGATTTCAATTTAGAGTTTTTGTTACTGGATTTGCTCTGTTTTACTCTCTGAAACAGTAAATACCTAAAATTCATTTAATTAGATTTTGATGTAATTAACTTCTGCCCTTTTATTTTGTCAATTTCAAGTAACTAATGGATCCTTTAATTACTGAATTAAAATTGATGGGGAGACAGAAAATGGATTTTCTATGATTAAATTATAGAAGTTGTTGATTGATTTTCTGCTTGTTGTAGCCTGTAAGTATGAAATTTGAGTAGGAATTTGACTTACCATTGATCTATTTCACTTTGTAATTGAACCATAGGATTCCTTTTTAAGCTTTGCAATTTAGACAATGTGATCTTCACAAGAATTTCTAATCCATTATCCATTGTGTTTATATATTAACTACTCACCATTGCTAATTGTCTAATATATTTACCATATTCGTTGAACTGGAGTATGAGTTTCTACACTTTGCCATGTTTCTTTTTGGAAATTGTAAGTGCTATGTTTTTATGCAATCAATTGGTATCCATTTTTCCCTTGAAAGTAACTCGTTTTGTGATCAAATTTCATGTTTCTTTCTAGCTCTGTGATCAGATTCGTTTTGTAAGTCTCTTTTTCCCTATTATTTATAGAATCGGATTTTTTGTTGTCCTATTGCTAATGAATAATATGATTATATGTTTGCTTTGCGTGTATATACTTCTAGTGATTGTATCAAGTAACTTGAACTTGAAGAGTATAATTCTTAAAAATGATAATGATCTGGAATGCAGAAGGTTGCTGAATGAGATGAAGTGGCTTGCATGATCGCTTTAATTTTCATTTTAGATATATGAACCATCTTTTGTCATCATTCTCTGGAGAAACCTGCAATTAACTATTTCTACCGTGGCATTACCTATTTTTGTTATTGTATTTTCCCTCTTTAGAAGATTATAGCAAGAAGGATTTAGTGGTTGTATTAAAATTGATGCTTACTGCTTCCTTAACATCCTTTATTGTCAACTGTTTTGTTACAATTTTGAGGGTAAAAGTTCAAGGTATATGCAATCTAGTCTTTTGAGGTTTAGAACTTTTCTCACAGAAATTCGGGATCGGCATTTGGTTCTGGCTTTTATGTTACTTGAAATCAATGAGGATACCCGGCCAATATCACTCTATAAACATTTTAAAATTTATCCTTTTGGTGCCTGATTGACCTAAAATCTCATTGTTTTTAGTTTCCAGCTCTTAATGCCCATGTCCTTGACAAGTTTCTTCAATCAAATTTCAGAGATCCATCGTAGATTGATTTATAGGTGATTTTATTTTTTAAACGCATCTCATTTAACTGATCTAATAATCGTTATTCATTTGTAGGCTAACCCATCTGTAGGCAAAGATCAACCTCTACAAAAAGCACCTGCTTCGCAAGATTCTACTGAAAATCGTGTTAATGCTGCTACTAATGCTGGTACAATTACAAGTAATATGTCTAGAAGAATTTCCCTTCACCTTTTTCCTGCCGGATTTAAAAATTCATTTGATTGAAATAGTAATTAGTGTCCATTAAATTTGACATGCTTGAAATCTTCCTGTCATGTTTTTCAGGGTACTAACAATGTCATTCTACCACACAAATTTGTTTATTTTCAGGGTAAAAACCAGTAGTAATTTCATATAAGCAGTAACTTATGAACACAAGAAAAGGTAAGAACCAACTTATTTCCAATATAAGAGCCAGGCTTCAATCCTAGGACCCGTGGGTTATGGGCCCACCAGGCCACCACGCTTCCACTGCAATGCTCTGATCTGATGATATTGAATATTTGCGTTGGTGTTATCGTATATTTTTAGAACAAACTATAAGAAAAGTAGCAACCTCAACTATACTTTGAGGACAAAGAACAATAGACAAAAATTGTGATGATGACAAACCATCTGACTCAAAGAAACCCCCTCAGCAACACCAAATGCAGATGATCAGGTTTATGGTTTAATGTTTTTCTTTGTTATCTTATTTGTTACTTGAAGCTATTATTTTTGTTAACCTTATTTGTACACATTAAGAATTCTCTAAGCTTTTTGTGCTTCAAACTATTCATATTAGAAGAATTTTTTGGCATGTCTTCTCTCTGGCTCACATTCAGTAGGCGTAGGTTTTAAACTACTATCATATTTCTTCCATTATGGTAAGCACATGCTTGCTGCCTGCTACTTTTTATTTTAGTGTATTTTGTCTTCCATTTATTGGTTTTGTCTACACTTCCCATGAGTACTAGGAATCTAGGATATTTGAGTGTTGAGAATGTTCAGGGTTGTCATGCAACAGTGCTCATATGGGTATGCGAATGACAATCTTTGATTTCGATTACCCACAATGTGTAGGAGTTGCACTCAACCAATGTTGATATGTTGAGTTTTTCTTTTCCTGATTATGCATGGACTTTTATGTGTTGTAAAATTGACTCATGGTTTTGATTTACCGATTGGATTTGCTTACACACTATGAGTAATCAAAGAGAAGTTACTTATAAACACTTGGTTTAGCATGTTGCCATATTTTTTATTTATTGTATTCTTACCCAAAATTATCATATTTTGTATATTTATTGAAGCATATAAAAACATGAAAGGTTTTACAAGACAAATGAGTTATATTGCAGGGGTAAGCTCTCACTTGATCTTGATGTTGCTCTTCCATGTATGGCAATTGGATGCAGTGGTAAGCTCACTTATCTTGTTCATGTTGTCAACTTTTAAACGGTGCCAATGCCATACTTCAATTGGAGATATTATCTAGTACTAATAAAAAGCTTTTCTGTAAGCTATAGTTTTATATTTCCAAATGATGTGTTGCATTTGTAGTCCAACGGTTAGGATAATTGCCTTCCAAGCAATAGACCCGGGTTCAACTCCCGGCAAATGCATGATTCACCTTTACCTTGTTTATTGTTATTGTAATTGAAGTTGGTTTATGCAATCCAGTCCCTTATGTCATTTGAAAACGGGGACCTACATCTGGCTCTGTTTTTTTATGTCTAACATCACTGGTCTATCGACCTTTTAAGACTTAATCCTTTTGATGCCTAATTGGCCTATCTTCTCGTTGTTTTCTGTTTCCAGCTCTTAATGTCCATTGCCTTGACAAGTTTCTTAGAGATCCATCCTATGTTTGTTTATTTCAGGTAAAATGAAAAAAAAGAGTATATTATATATGATTATATTTATGTCTTTTAATTTTATAGTGTTATATAGGTAAGGTCCTAAACAAATATGAAAATAGATCAGCCATGGTTTATGAGTACCCCACATCGTGATTGAAATTGTTTAAAAATATTGAGAAGAATAATGAAAGCCTTCTCTGCAAATATCAGAGCCAGCAGCCAGGTTTTGATCCTGGGACATGTAGGTTATGGGCCAACCATGCTTCTGCTGTTTCACTCTGATTTGCTGACATCATGTTGAACACTAATGGTTTTTTATTTCACTTGCTGGGATTTATATTTTTAGAACAAACTATGAGAAAAGTACCCATATCAACTATCCTCTTAGGACAAAGTACAATAGACAATTGTGAAACTGAGAAATCATCTGAGCCAAAGAAACCCTCTCAGCAACATCAAATGCAGAAGATCAGGTTCGTGGTTAAATGAATTTCTTTGCTATTGTGTTTGTTACTTGAAGCTATTGTTTTTGTTGACCACATTTGTACACATTAAGAATTCACTAAACTTTTGTACTTCAAACTATTCATATTAAACGAACCTTTTGGGCTTCCTCTTCTCCCCCGCCCTCTCACACATTCAGTGTGTGCAGTTTTTTTAAACTAATATTGTGTTTCCTGCATTAGCTCATGCTTGCATGCCTCTTTTTATTTTAGTTTATACGTCTTTCTTTCCATTGATTGGTTTTGTCTACTCTTCCAATGTGTACTAGGAATCTAGGACATATTTGAGTGTTGAGAAGGTTCAGGGTTGGCTACTTAACAATGCTCAATATGGGTATGTGAAAGTCGATCTTTGATTTAGGACTGCCTGCAATATGTGGCAGTTGCACTCAACCAAGGCCAACTGATCATAATATCAGTATGTCTTGATATATATATATATATATGTCACATAATGTTTAGTTTTTATTTTCATGACTATGTGTGAACTTTTGTTTCCACACTATGAATTACCGAAGGAAAGTTAATTAGAAACACTTGGTTTAGCATGTTTCCAATCTTACCCAAAATTATCCGATTTTAACTTTATATTTATGGAAGCATATTAAAAACATGAAAGATTCAGACATTTGAGATCTATTGCAGGGGTACGCTCTCACTTGATCTTGATGTTGCTCTTGAATGTAAGGCAATTGGATGCAATGGTAAGCTCACATATTTGAAAGTTTATATTCAATTGAATTTCCATAAAAAAAAGGTGGGAATCTTCAAGAAATGTTTATGTCTTGTTCATGTTCATCTTTAAACGGTGCCGGTAATCTAGAGGATGATACATTATAATGTGAACCAGGATCGATCTCATGGACTTTTCTTGCAGTCTTTTTGCAGTAGCATGTGGTGAATGAAAGCACACAATCCTCTTATGTACCCTACGTTATATCATTTCTTCATCCTCTTAGGTTTTAACCATAATTCAATGGAAGATACTGCCTACTCTGTTAATAAAAAGCTTCTTCTGTCAGATGGGGTTTTATATTGTCAAATATTGGGTAGTGTTTGTAGTCCAACAGTTAGGATAGTTGCCTTCCAAGCAATAGACTCGGGTTTGTCGCCCGGAACATGCATGATTATGTATTTTTGGCTAAGATATTCAACATATTATGGCTTTTTCTAACGGATATATGTAACCATAGTTAACACTTATAATGAAAGTTAACCTTATATGTTTGGACACGGATTTCAGATATTATTGAATTCAAGAACTGCACGGTGATCAGTTGCCAGACTCTTATATGTTCGAGTTCAAGGTATGGTGTTCGTTCAAATATTCATCTGGCAATAATAAATGCATCAGACTCTTTTCGGTTTTATGTACTTTTAGAGAAGCAGAGATGGCCGAGGACATGAGATAATGTTCCCACTTTCCATTTCAGGGTTCATTGGGACATTTCTTTTTCTAAAGGATCAGGCTTATCATTTGCAGTCCTTATCGGCCATTGTACATGCCTGGAACACCCCCTTATTCTAATGGTTTTATGATTGAAAATGGGATTTTGATAATTTTACTTTACAATCTCTAATTCCCAAATATTTCATTTATATTCTCTTTATATCAGAGGCAGGTTTCAATCCTGGGACTTGTGGGTTATGGGCCCACCACACTTCTGCTCTGCCATTTTGATATGTTGTTGAGCAGTTGATCACTATATAGAGTCTAACTTTTTCCTGTGTTATTGTGTGTAAACATTTTAGGACAACATATTGTGAGAAAAGTAGCACTGTAAATTATCATTTTAGGACAACGTGCAATAGACAATTGTGGAGGTAATAAACCACATGAGTCGAAAGAAACCCTCTCAGCACCATCAAATGAAAATGACAAGGTTCGTGGTGTAATGTTTTTTCTTTGTTATCTAGTTTGTTACTTTAAGCTATTGTTTTTGTGGACCTCATATGTATGCATTAAGAATTCACTAAGCTTTTTGTACTTTAAACTATTCTTATTAGAAGAATTTTTTGGGTTACCTCTTCTCTGTCTCACTCTCACATTACGTTTGTGCAGGTTTTAAACTACTACTGTGTTTTCTGTCGGATATGGTTTTATATTGCCTAATTATGTGTTGCATTTGTAGTCCAACGGTTAGGATAATTGCCTTCCAAGCAATAGACCCGGGTTCGACTCCCGGCAAATGCATGGTCCACTTGAAAATGGGGACCTACATTTGGCTGTCTTTTATTATCCAACATCACTGGTCTATCGACCTTTTAAGACTTAATCCTTTTGGTGCCTAGTTGGCCTATCTTCTCATTGGTTTTTGTTTCCTGCCCTTAATGTCCATGGCCTTGACAAGTTTTTTAAATCATTTGGGAGAGATCCATCCTATGTCTGTTTATTTCAGGTAAAACCTGGTTGCATTTTCATGTAGGAAATGAAAAAAAAAGTATATTATATACGATTATATGTCTTGTAATATTATAGTGTTATTATGTGTATGTATTCGAAACAAGCTGTGAGAAAAGTAGTAATGTAAACTATCCTTTTAGGACAGTGCCATAGACAAAATTGTGGAACTAAGCAAGCATCCGAGTCAAAAAACTCCCTCAGCAACATCAAATGACAATGATAAGTTTTGTGGTTAAAGCTTTTTCTGTGTTATCTAGTTTGTTGTACATGCTTTAACAATTCTATTTTTTCTTTTAATTATAATAATTGTGGAATATATTATATGCTTGAGCTATTCTGTATTTTCATTTTTTTCCTGTGGGTAATGTGTGTTCTTCATGCTATTTGTGACTTGAGTCCTGAGTTAGCCATTTCAAATACCATAAAAATCCCACCTTTAATCTCTATATATGAACTTGAAACATGGAGCTTGAACTTTGAAATCTTGAAATGAAATGGCTTTGCTTCTTATGGTTATTGTGTTTTGAAGATACCTCTTTAAGATATGAAATTTCGAAATCTTAGCAGTACTGTTATAATCAATGTCTTGAAATGGCAATCCAATTATCTAATCCATTTTATTTGATTATAATGATATTGCAGCCACTTAATCTTCCATTCAAATGTGGAGAAACAACAGCGAGGAGGAACTGAAGAAAGAACGTAAGCCAGTTACTGTGGACTGTGGTAAGGTTTCCCCCTAAAAAAATAAATTTTAAATCGTGTGGGCCAATGACCCATGTATCAGATATTAAACTGATAAAAACATATACTACACTTGATCTTAACCAAAAGGCCGAGAAAGGTATGCTTAATCCATGCTAAGTCTGTCTTCCATAAGCAGTCTTCTGTCTTGCAGTCGTTCGTGCCTGATGCAGGACTGGATTCTGAATGAAAGAATCGCAATCATGGTTTGTCTTAGACTTAGCTGGTATAGAAGGGTGAACCCTTGTTTGTTATATTCACAAGAACAAAAGCTTTTATTCTGCACAAACGGGTCAAGCCAAAACTATTATTTTCTTAAATGATAGTTTATAAACAACCAACCAAAGCAACTTTTTTTGTTGTATACAGTGGGGGTTCTGGACATGCGTAATAGGAGCGACCGCACAGGGCCCCCGAAAAAGAGGGGCCCCAAATTTTGATAAACTACATATGTTAATCTCGAAATTCATTGAAAAATTTTGAAAACACTATTAAGAAAAATGAGTTATAATTGTTAAAACGTTATAATTATTTCTTAAATATGACAATTGATTATAGAATCTTATTGTTTCAGTAGAACTAGTGAGATTTTGGACAAGCACAATAGAAACGATCGCACAGGGGCCCCTAGAAAGGTCATGGACAATTACTTTTAAGACCATATTTTAATAAATTGTACAGGGCCCCCAAAATCTTTGAACCGCCCCCGGTTGTATACATCAACCGAAGAGGAAACCAGATTGAGGTACCTTGGAGTATCACCTGTGTGTTGATTCCAAAACATGCAATGGCTGGTTGGATATATTTCAAGCTTGAGGTAAGGCTGTTGATGAGACATGTTTGCTGAGTACTACATAGTGATACAAGAAACCCCTTGTTTGTCTATTGCAGCCTGCATGTATACAAATATCAAAGAAGAGCAGATTCTGAATATAATTTGGATTTGACGCCAAATAGTGATTGAAATGTGAATTATGTATTATTAGTTCAACACTCTTTTCTTAATAGCATTGTCTTACACTTCTTGCAATAGGGAGTGGGATTACCTAGTGAATAGAAGGTAGACATACCTAGTGAATCTAGGACATAGCACATATGTGAATGTCAATCTTTGATTTAGGACTACCTAGGAGTTGCACTCTACCAGGCAAGCTCATCATAATTTCAGTTAAGTCTTGATATGTATAAGCCACATGATGTTCAATTTTTATTTTCCTGGTTAGGTGTGAATTTTTGTTTCCGCGAGAAACCGAAGAGAAGTTACATAGGAACACCTGGTTTAGCATGTTTCCATATATTTGTATATTTATATTGTATTCTTACACTAAAGTATCAGATTTTAACTTTATATTTCTAGAAGAATATTAAAACCAACATAATGTTAAGTGATATATTAGATCCATGCCTATCACTTCCATTCGATCGAAGAGTGGTGAATGATATTGTTTTTGCTGCAACAATTGCCTTGCTTGCTTAAGGTCGGACCCGAAGTTCCGACCAACAATGAAGCGTGTGTCTCAAGAGTTCCTTTCTCAGAAAAGAGCGTCTGCAGATCGCCTCCAAGTTATTTTTGTATTGTAACTTAAGAACCATGATCTGTATACGGAGGTCGGAGACAGAATTCAGGCTGAGAATGCAAGGTATGTTTACGTTATTCGATCTTTTCATTTCTTGTTTTTTCTGTGGATATCAGATGTTTGTTAGTTGTGAAATTGTCATTTTAAGTCGTGCACTTGGAAATCTGAAGTATAACATATATCTTGCTATTTAGTATCATTACCTAAATGTAATGATAAATGGGATAGAGCCTAAATTAGGCTCTATTTGGCTGTTATTTTTTTAGTTGCATGTCTGATTCCTAAGGATTTATCTGATTAATTCAGAAAATTTTGAAAAATATTGTTGTTTGAAATTAATTTTAGGTTTTAGGAAGTTTGAGAAATAATTGGGGAAATAGGCCAATTGCTACGGTAATAAAAGGGTCTCACCACTTTCTTTTAGCGAGATCTTCTCTCTTTCTCATTCAACCGAATAAGTTAAATGGATCAACCGTACCTCGTAATCTCTTTTTGGCGTGGTTCAAGAAGAGAGAAGACCTCGCCAAGAGAAGGTGGCGATGTCCTTTTATTATTGTAGTAATTGGCCTATTTCCCCAATTATTTTTCAAATGTCTCTATAATACTAAAAATAAACTTAAACCCCTATTTTTCTCAAAATTAGTCGATTAATTCGGGTTGATTCATATCATAAATTTGATTTTAAATGACAACTAATTTTATTATTAACTCTATGAAAGTGCAATAGGTATGGATTTAGAAAACGTTTTTGGTCGTGTCGCGTTTATCGTGGTCGATGTGGGAGTCGCAGTCGTAAATTTTTTAAAACTCACACAACATATTATGAGAGTTTTTTTTTTTTTTGAAATAACGATACAAATAACGGTATAGTAACGGAAATAACATACCGTTATCACCGTTATTGATTGTTATCCGTTGTGTGAATTAAAATCTCACCGTTATTTTTACATATAACGATTTTAGACAGCGACGTTATTGTAACGACCATTATAACAATAACAAACCATTTTTTTAATCCTTGGCAATAGGTACTTTTGTTATATCATTTCCTCGTCCTATTAGGTTTTATCATAATTTAATGGAAAATATTGTATATTTAGGGATAAAATCATAATTTGATGTGAGGGACAAAATATAGATATTTAAAAATAAAAGATAAATTCATAAATAAATTAATTTTTAAAAAATTATACATGAAAAAAATCTTTAAAGATGGGTCCAAGCAATAGACTTGGGTTTGACTCCCATCATATGCATGATCTATTATTTAGGAATGGCAGACGGGTACAGTTTTGTGGATTCTGCACGCACCCGCACCAGTTGGAGTGGGGATGGATATGAGTTTGGTGGGTAGTAGGCGGGTGTGGATGTAAAAAGTCATATCCATCATGGATAGTGGGTAGGTAATGGGTTTAAGATCTTACCCACACCGTATCCACCCGTCCCATATCTACCCTCTTCGTATCCGCCCGTCATATGAATTTTGAACCATTTGTATTTGTAGACTTTGATTATATCTTTTATTATGGTATTTTATGTACTAAAATATTAATTTATTTTAAAATCTATGTTAATCCTTAAGCTTGTAGTCGTTGAACTCAATTAACTTAGTTTGAACTGATAATTTATGATCGTACTTGAATTAATTAGGTTAAAAATTTATAGCGTGTGAATAAATAAAATTTATATAAATGTAAATATATTTTAGTTAAGTTAGTTATATATTAGTTAGTTGTAGTTAAGTAGAATTTATATCAGTAAAAATGTATTTTAGTTAAATCAGTTATTGTTATTTACTTAGATGTAGTTAAATTTATATAGTTGTAAATATATTATATATATAGACTTAATCAATCAATAAAGTATACAAAATTTTATTCTTTTTATAAAAATCTATGATTTATTTTTATATATTTCGATATTAATAGTTGCTTGTAGTTATGTAAAAGCGGATACGTTTTGAGTGGTGGGTGTGAGGATGGATTTAAAAATGTACCCGTGTGGGCGGGTGCAGATTTAAGAATATACCCATGTGGGCGGGTGTGGATTTGAAAATTGTACCCACCGTGGGTGATGGGTAGGTGGTGGATATAAATATTTTAGGTGGGTATGGGCATGGGTGATGGGTATCCGACACGCCCATTTGCCATCCCTACTACTATTTAAAAACTCGACATGACATTTGATAATGTTTTATTTCATTTGAATTTATTTTTATTCGATAAAATAAAGAGATAATTATATATATATATATAAATAAAGAGAGATATTATAAGCATTATTTAAAAAATATATAAAAAATTATATTTTCATCATAAATTAGAAAATTTTTACACTAAACTCGGGCTAAAACCATCTACAACCCAAATTAAAAAAAATAACTTTATAAGATATCCCCTCGAGTTTAATTAATTTAATCATCCCTAGCTTAGTACTTCTTATACATTATCTAACTCATCATCTTAATTTATAGGAAATAAATTACATTATCCCACTTTGTCATCTAATATATAACAAATCATAAAACTCAAATCATCTTATGAAATCGATTTTTTGAGTTAAATCAAATTTAGTTGATATGTGTAACTAAAAAGCAAAATATTATAATAAAACTAATATATTTTATTAAATTTTAGGTGACCACGTTGTATAATTTAGAGATTCTAAATTCAGAAATGAAATTAAGAAAAAAAATTTAAGCTTCGAGACTAATGCGAATTCTGAAAAAGAAATTATGGATTAATTTGGATAACACTACAAATCTGAGGATTATACATAGATTTACCCCATTTCTTTTCAAAGCTAATAATGGATGTGTGAGCCGCTGAGCTGGCATCTCACGTGCTTAGGTTACATAGTTCACAGCTCAGTCAGAAACGGACCAAACATCCCACATTGCTAAAGAACTGAACAGTACAAGTATTCATAAAGAAAAAAGAGCTCAGCTATGTTCGTCCCTTCGGGGACATCCGATAAAATTGGAACGATACAGAGAAGATTAGCATGGCCCCTGCGCAAGGATGACACGCACAAATCGAGAAATGGTCCAAATTTTTTTTATCTCCATTTCTGCAGATTTTATTTTGTTAATTTGAAGTAACCATAAGATCAGAATCTAGAATTTATTTGGTTGATTTATATTTCCGTGTTTGGTTCGATGTTCATCTTCATGGGTTTTTTTCCACTTAATATTGTAGTATAGAGCTTTCTTGGGTTTCATGTTCATATAAAGATTACAATTTTTTTCTGGGTTTGATGTTCATCTTCACGGGTTTTGTGCACTTGAGATTGCAATTTAGAGTTTTTGTTACTGGGGTTGCTCTATTTTACTCTCTGAACCTCAAAATTCATTTAAGCAGATTTTGATGTAATTAACTTCTGCCATTTTATTTTGTTAATTTCAAGTAACCAATGGATCCTTCAATTTCAGAGTTAAAATTGATGGGGAGAGGGGAAATGGATTTTTTATGATTAAATTATAAAAGTTGTTGATTGGTTTTATGCTTGCTATAAGTATGGATTTTGTGTAAGAATTTGACTTACCATTGATCTATTTCACTTTGCAATTGAACCATAGGATTCTTTCTTAAGCTTTACAACTTAGAGAATGTGACCTTAACAAGAATTTCTAATCCATTGTGTTTATATATTTACTACTCACCATTGCTAATTGTCTAATATATTTACCAGATTCGTTGAACTGGAGTATGAATTTCTACACTTTGCCATGTTTCCATTGAAAGTAACTTGTTTTGTGATCAAATTTCATGTTTCTTTCGAGTTCTGTGATCAGATTCGTTTTGTAAGTCCCTTTTTCCCTATTATTTATAGAATCAGATTTGTGTTGTCCTATTGCTAATGAATAATGTGATTATACGTGTGCTTTGTTGTGTATATACTTCTAGTGGTTATTCCAAGTAACTTAAACTTGATGAGTATAAATCTTAAAATGATAATGATCTGAAATGCAGAAGGTTGTTGAATGAGATGGAAGTGGCTAGCATGCTTGCCTTAATTTCGTTTTAGATATATGAACCATCTTTTGTCCAAGGAATGCAGCAGTAAGATCGTTTTGGATCGCAGCAATGCCCTCGACAACTTCTTTCCTTATTTCGCAAAGCAAAGTTTAAGCCAATTAAAGCAGTGGGATGATACATGCAGAATGGGATGATCTACCTGCTATATCGTTTTCTGGAATCATAGCAAAGTTTTATCTCCCATCAAGCAGGGAAGATAGTAAGAGATGGGAGAGTTCTTATTGAAGGAGCTAGCTTAGCTTGGATTAAGCATACCTTTCTCGTCCGTTTGGTTAAGATCAAGTGTTGTGTCCGTTTGGTTAAGATCAAGTGTTGTATCTGTTCTTATCAGTTTACTATCTATCTTATACATGAGCCATTGGCCAACATGCTGTTAAATTTTTTAAGGTGAAGCTTACCACAGTAACTTGCTACTGGGGCTGGGGCTTTCAGGTGTTGCCTATTCGTTGCACTATAAGCTCTGGCCAGGCACATCCCACCCAATCGAAGATTCAATGCACTTTTCATCATTTTCCAGTAAGTTTCAACATTTATATATCCAGAGATCAAACGCTCTATGTTAGTCTGGATCTGTGTCCAACTTAAGACATACTCTTACCAGCTATGGCATTGATTCAGCAGCAGTGAACACTCTTTCCCTTTCGACTACATCTTGTTTACTCTACAATTTGACATGATGTATTGGATGAACAGTTTGAAGAGAATTTGAAGCCCTGGTTATGAGCAGAAGAAGATGTACTTCAGGACTGAACCAGAGAATCCTGAAATCGGTAGTGGTAGAATGTTCTTATCCTATCCATTCAATGAGGATGTTTTTAATGTTCAAGATTCATTCGTTGACAGTACTTAATGGGACATGGTTATGGAGAAGGCTTCTTAATGTTCAGTTAGAAAGCTCCCTGTTGTGATATACTCGGGAGCTGTGTAGCCATAGGATATAATAACTACACACATTTTACCATTGTTCATATGGTTATACTACCGATTGTTGTATGTATGATGCAAATGATCAAATATCTGCTTGCCCATGTATGATGCAAATGATCAAATATCTGCTTGCCCAAACTGATGTAGAACCACTTCGGGAACCTGGTAAGCCAAGTACAAAGGAAGCAGAAACCTGCAAATTGGACAAGAACCAGGAAGAAAGAAGTTCCAACCATGAATGCATCCACTACAGAAAAAAATATGTTGGCAAGTGCATTTCCTTCACATCATATCACCAAAACATACATAAAACTGATCAAAATCTCATCCTAATTCATCATTTAAGTTGTTTGCCATGATTCTCCTCTCGACCAGCAACATGCAACTGCAAAGTGGCCCAGCCACTAATCATGCCAAGCAATATCGAAGGCAATATAATAACAGCACACATTTTACCATTGTTCACACGGTTATAATGCCGATTTTTTTATGTATTATGCTACTATGATCAAACATCTATCTTCCCTTCTTGCTCTATAGTCATCAACTCCCCTGCAATATTTGTGA